>VOMN01088827.1:0-17351 GCA_014899125.1 Orchestia grillus
AAAATAAATAAAATAAAAGGTTGCAGCCGCGCCAGAGCTCACCTCGAACTGGTCGAAAATGAGGCGGTGGTGGAAGTAGGCGTGAGAGAAGATGCGGTACACACGGCGGCACACCGACCCTAGCTTGGCCACTGACGACTCTTTGATGCTCACCCTGCACGTAACTCTGTGTTAGCTCACCTTGCATGTACAAAAATGCCTAATATACATGTACAAAAATGCCTAATATACATGTACACATACTATAATATATACATGGAAAACATAGACATTAGGCAAATTATTTAGAAGCTCCACGATGAGAAAGGATGCCTTTGGTTCCGGCCGTGCCCGCCAGGCAAATACGCAGCACACAAAAAATTAACAGAATTATTTTCCCCATGAAGTGAAGAAATTTTCAGCTTCATTTCCTATGCCATCTTGAAGAGACTTTTTCAGAGTTTCTACTACCAGCATTCACAGCTAGCGTCAATCCCACGTGACTTTCTACCTTGGAAGCCCTGGAGGTTGTCCGGGCACCACGTCCCGAGCTACACTGGTGTGCCGCCTCTTTAGGCATGTATTCAATCTCCCTTGCCCAGGTAAGCTCTGTGTCGCGGAGCATCAAACTACGGGCCCTCCTGACGAAGGGGCAAGCACGCTGCTACTTGTGCTACTGAGCACACACACATACAGAGTACACACACACATACAGAGTACACACACACAGAGTACACACATACAGAGTACACATACACATACAGAGTACACACATACAGAGTACACATACATATACAGAGTACACACATACAGAGTACACATACATATACAGAGTACACACATACAGAGTACACATACATATACAGAGTACACACATACAGAGTACACATACATATACAGAGTACACACATACAGAGTACACATACATATACAGAGTACACACATACAGAGTACACATACATATACAGAGTACACACATACAGAGTACACATACATATACAGAGTACACACATACAGAGTACACATACACATACAGAGTACACATACATATAAAGAGTACACACACACATACAGAGTACACACACACATAAAGAGTACACACATATACAAAACACACACATATGGAGTACATGTACACATACAAAGCACACATGCAGATACAAAGCACACATGCAAATACAAAACACACGTGCAAATACAAAGCACGCATACAGATACAAAACACACACACAAATACACAGTTTTGTTTCCTGTTAGGGAAAAACTTATAACAGTGACCTGTTTTGGAATAATCGAGCATGCCAGTATCCCCACCTGCTGGGGAAATATTTATTGGAGTTGAGGAGACAGGCAGCCCCGTCGAGGGTGTGCCGAGTGTAGTCGATGGCGGGGCACTCCTTGGGCGTCTTGTGGGCGGCGCACAGGAAGATCCACTGCTCCGTGGCGGTCATCTGAGTGCAGGAGGCGGGCTGGCACTCCCCCTGCAGCCGCACCGCCAGGCCGTTCAGCTCCATGCAGAACTGCCTGCACACACAGGGGTGCTCAGACCATGCAGCTAGGGCATTGTGCTCAGGTGATGCAGCAAGGGCATTGTGCTCAGGTGATGCAGCTATGGTATTGTGCTCAGGTGATGCAGCTATGGCATTGTGCTCAGGTGATGCAGCTATGGCATTGTGCTCAGGTGTTGCAGCTATGGTATTGTGCTCAGGTGATGCAGCAAGGGCATTGTGCTCAGGTTATGCAGCTATGGTATTGTGCTCAGGTGATGCAGCTATGGTATTGTACTTGGCAGTGCTGGCAGGCCCAATGACTGTGGCTAGGAAATAGTAATAGGCCATGCAGAACTGCCCACACGTGCAACTACATGGAGATGTTCTTAAGAATTCTCCCCACTTCAGTTAATATAGTTAACCTTATATTTACATCATTTCGACCTAAACTAGAGTGAATGAGCATGCAAGCGCATAAAATATGAGTGACTGTTAGCACAATACACCCCTAAAAATGAGTTGGTCCTTTTAGGGGATAATTAATGTATGTAGTTTAAATTAGAATATTTGACCATGCAGAACTGCCTGCACACAGAACTGCAAAACAGAACTACACAGAGCAACACAGCCATACTTGCCCATTTAGTTACACACTAGTGCCTGAAAGCACAAGTAATGTAGCTGTAGAGCTGTCTGCAAAATAGTGTAGGTATAGTACCTAAAACATAGCCACCAGATTAAGTCATGGTGTGTACACAGTAGTTTAGAACTGTACACCTACATGCCTATTAGTCGAATATCCAGCTACAGCATTATGAATTTTGAGCCCAGTATATTCTTTTTCATAGCGAGTTTTTCAAGAAATGAGCCAATAAATCTGTAAAATTTACCCTAAACAGTTAATCCATTGAATTTACCCTAAACATTTAATTAGAAGTTTTTATGGCTCCAACAAGCGGGCAATCCCTCTTCCTTTCTTCCATTCATTTGTGAGCCCCTTGACTAGGGTTCAATACAATAGCTAAAATTACACCTTGAGCTACACTATCAAAAATAAGAACTTCAATAAGGCTGCTTGACTCCACCTGAACCTGCCTGCAGCACAGGCTGAGTTTGCAGATGGAAAGTTGCATTATGACATTGATCATCATACGTGGGACATGTGTATTGCAGCGTAACCGTTACTGGTTCGAGCCTGATGCATTGATATTAGCATGGCAACAATCTCTACATACCATTGACCCTTGCAAGAACTGTCTTTAGAACTATTGGGGTGGCTGAAAATACCCAACTTGGTCAATCTCAGAGTGCAATTCCAAAATTGTGGTTTGATAAGTAAATAAACCCCAGTAACTATAGAGACTAAAATAAATAACAGAAGAACAATACCACTAATCTGATCCACGTGAAAATAATGAAGCACAACACCACTAACCGAATGGACGAAGTAATACAAGCAAAATGCCACCACCTGACATACAAAACCTGCCCCCCTCCCCCCAAATACCACAAGCCCAACATGTGAATGACAAGCAGCCTTACCTGAGATGCTCGTACTTCCAGACACCCTCGTCCTGTGTCTCTGGAGGTGCCAGAATTGCGTCAATGTTGGTGTGGCTGCGGCGAATGCTCTGCTGTATGAACTGCTGCACCACAAGTGTTGAGTCCATTTCCTCATAAGCTTCATCAGCCCATTTATAGAAGTTCTGCACACATAAGCTTCATCAGCCCATGTATAGAAGTTCTGCACACAACTATTCTGAATAAACACATTACTTATGATGATGCTGTGTTTTAGGGATAAAATATGATCCACCTGTGGATTGCATCAAAAGCAATGTGTCAGTTTTATCAACTTGTACTTCTCTACTATCCTTTTGACATAACTAACAGTGAAATCAATTTCTCATCAATTTCCATCCATCATAATTATACCAAAGAAATTTGGAATTTAAACTTTTGGTAGTAAAATTTTGGTGATTAAAAGCACTTCACTGAACTAGGTACAAAGCAAAAGACATACAAATATTGAAACATTTTATTCAGTATTAAAATTCAATCTTTTACTTTAGATCATCAACAAGAATGTAAAATAAAAGTAACATTATGAATAACACCTGCTATGATAATAATAGCAACATCTACTTCCAGATACATAAATATTTATCCTTCCCACCACATTTTTCAGATGCCACAATAGAGAATACAACTGCAAGCAGCACTGATATATGGCAAATCTCTTATTTAATAGAATAAAACATTAATGTATCAGGTTAACATAGTTTATTTTTGAATAGTTGATCTCATTTCAGAGGACACAATGAGAGCAGCTTAACTGAAAAAAAACTACTATTCTATGAATAAACTGGAAAATCTCACCATTTATATCAGAACATGTATACTAATATCCAAGTAAAGATTCATACTGACACTGACTTTAATAACTAATGCACATATTTCAAACCCTATTTTTGTTTAACTTTGTATAACACAAAAACAAACCAAGATAAGAGGATTGGACTGAAATAATTTTACTGAAAATGATCTCAACATCAATTTCACTTACCTCAGACTTGGTCCCTGGCCTGTTTCTTCTCAAGATTACAGTCTGGTCTGCCATCTTCATTTTTATTACACTAGCTCAAGATTTATTCAAATTTCATTACAAATGCCAAATCAATAATAAGCTCACTAAAATTTGACTCAAACCTAATTGTTTACACTGATCCTTGCAAATCTGCTCATAAAATACAAATAATAAAATGACTCAACAGTACAAATCATTAAAGAACAAGTCAATTCTTTTTCTATATATTGCCATTCCTTCAGAGGGCATAGGATAGGCAATAGGCCTTAGGGCTAGGATTGCCTATACTGTGCTATGGGGAGAAGTGACCCTAGAGGACATTGTTTGGTTATCTCAGCTCTAGCTGGGCCCTCAGAACTCCTATCTTTTGTGCCCACAAGGCTTTTTTTTCTGATTTTATGTTATTTTACTGAAGATTTTTCATCTTTTTGTCTTATTCTTTCTAACTTGCCATTTCTGTATAAAAGGGATCCTGCATAAGAACATACCTTGTGCATAGTTTTGCTATTTTTTGAAGTTCATACAAAATTATCCCTTCTTTTTAGATACCTGATAATCCAAGGTACTGAAGCACTACTACTTTTAATGCTACAACTACTTAGATGCAGGGTCAAAACATCATTTAAACAATTAAAATTCATTTTAAAATTTATAACATGTCAATTCAGAAATGTATGCTAAGTATTTGTATGTGTCCAAACAGCCTTCAGCCACAGTGTCTGTGTAGATTTAATGATACACCACACTTATGAGAAAGAATCATACACAAACATGTATCTAAACTAAAATGAAAATGGTAATGTATATTTAATGCAAATTGGTTTGTTCCTATAGAATTTTATACTCAAAATGAAAAAGAACTAACAAAGGGATGCATTTTTATCAAAAAGTAAATACTTAATAATATAACAGTTTCCATCTCCAGTGCTAAAAAAAGAAAAAGTAAAATTTCATAAAGTTGTTTTGATAGCTCCAGAGAAGGAATAATTCCATTCAAAAATATGTACTTTGAATGGTTTTTACTTTAGAAATTCTAACACAAGAATTCTTGCAACACTTTGGCATTTTTGTGAAGGTTAAGTAGGTTAATCAAAGTTAGATCAAATTAGGATAGGTTAAGCCAGATTAAAAACTGTTAGGTAAGGTAAGTTTTTTTCTACAGATAAATATAAGACCAGGATCATGATACATAAAATGTACTATATAATTATCATTATTTCAAATATATTAAATTTCTATGGGGCTTATGATCTCATTTGTAATACATAGGTAAAAATACCTTAAAAAGTTACATTCAATTCAATTTGTTTGTGATGGGGGGGGGCCCTAATGTATAAATGATAGTTTACTTTTTAGTCAAATTATATCTTTTATTGCTAGTTTTTTCAATTTAAAAGTGGAAGTCCTTACAAACTGACCCACTTGCACTATGGTGGCACACTTGCCTTTGGAGCATGAGGTTCCTATTTTTCTTGAGTTGGTTTTGAGATATAAACTGAGTGCTTCTTTAGCATAATCAAGTAGAATGCAATTTGAATCTAATACATTCTTTATTCATATATTCTTCCTCATATTCTCCATTCATAATAAGATTTTTCATGAATGAGCTCATAATTTCCTTAAAAAATAGAATTTACTCTGAACAGTCAACTGAAAGTCATTTTTTATCTCTATGGAGCAAGCAACTCCCTCTGAATTACAGCTTATCAATTGAATAGTTGTCTATCTGTGAATCCTCAAAAATAACTATCATGGTTTATTTTACTGGCATCGATACATAAATTCTAATAGCTTGTACTTAATTAATATAATCTTAAGGTAAAGCATTCATAAATTTGCAGTAGGAATACCCAATATGTGTATGACCTATTAAACTAGCATCAGTACTGTAAAACCGTACCTGTTTACTTATCTTGCTAACTAAACTAAACTTTACATGAAATAACATTACGTGGTAATGCACCTGGGGACATGAACCCTAACCTTCTTGCTCTCTACCCAAGATATATATGCCAAGGGTCTCAGAAAATTGTCCCGTAACTATTTATTCGCTAACTCCATAAAGTGAGCCAGCTCATCCCAAAACCAGAAAATAATGATAGCTTCATTAAGTATGTAATGCGACAATCGTTTTATTATCAATCGCTTGGTAAACACATAGACAAGCTGAATAAAACGGACATCAAACTTTAGGATCCGTTATCGTCAGGTTGTGACTCGTGAATAGCACAGATCAGATACATATTGTAAATTGATCTGTGTGAATAACTGAGTCTAATGGAAAATTTAATATGATTTTTAAAACTCGTTTAATATATACTTCAACAATTCATTATCTGTAATTGATTTAGAACATTTGGAAGAGAAAAAGTATTTGAGCCAATGAACAGATTTCAAACTTCCAATCGTTCATTAATCTTTTTTTCATAATATATACATAAAGTATAATACATAATAGATTTCACTGGTTTTTGATCATTATACAGTGTACTTATTGGCTTATGTTTTACTTAAACAATTTTTCTGCATGTAATTTGTGTTGCACTTACTGTGTACTATATATTTTTCTAATTTGACTTAGCATAAAACTTATAGTTCATCTGTTTTCAGTTTTAAAGTGCAAATATTCTTTAGTTTTTTCTCTTTGGTTACCAGAAAAAAAATTAGTAGCAATGATTTATTGGAAATATTTCGAAATTCGAATAAATAAAAGAAACAAATAAATAAATTGAAGATCAATAAGGTTTAAACCTGTATAGTATAGTTGGTTTTCAATCTTTTTGCTAATGTGGAGTGTATTCTTTACCTCGTGATTTAACATAGCAAAGATGTACAGTCAGGCAAATATATACGACTAATTACGTTTATATTTCTTACTAGTCAAATTTTTATTACTGTCTCATTATTATATTATAAAGTGGTATAAAAAATGATCGAAAAAAAATCAGTCATATCCTCTCACGGATAAAACTATTGTTAAAGTTTTTACAAGATTTTACAGGTTTGCATCAATATTTATTTGAACAAAGGTATGCAATACCTCACGGTATCGCAATCGTTAACGCTCAATCCTTAAATAACTTCTAATACGTCCCAGTGTTGCAATCGTTAACGCTCAATCCTTAAATGATTTCTAATACTTCCCAGTGTTGCAATCGCTAATGCTCAATCATTGAATAACTTCTATGTGCAAGAGGGTAATATTTTTATGTCGTAATGATATGAATAAACAAATGAGTTCAAGTCGAGTAGTAATACGATCAAATGGTTCGAGTACAAAGGCCCAGAGTGCGCCAAAGTTGAAAGTCATTGCCTTCCTACGGTGAAGTGATTACGCATTCTATTGATAAAATATTTCATGCATTCGTACATTAATTTATGTTTTCTACCACTATCATACCATTGCAGTGGGCAATGAAGTATTAGAAATCAAAGTCTGTAGTATCAAAAAAATTTGCATTTTTTATTACGGCACTGTAATCTTATTTTCTAAGGTGATTCACAAAAACGTGTCACGTCCATGGAAATGCATAATCTTCTCCCTTTTTCAAACGACATAAGTTTGTTCAATACACTTGTGAACCTCACATGACACTGTAGGTACCAGGGGATAGAAATCTATTGAAGTTTTAAAGTACCATAACTCAAGTTTAAATTTTTGATGCTCAATTTTGCGTATTTCTTGCGATGCTCAACTTCTTTTTCACATTTGCAACCTATCTTTCAAGTGTAATTTTATAGTTGTATCAGTCATGTTACTCATGTACGAAGAATGTTTAAGTACCGTTTAGCATAATGTGCTTATTCCTTCTCGCTGAACGATAGGCCAGTGAATTGAGCATCACACTTATAGAAGCCTAGGCGTGACGGCCGCACTTATTTCTTGAAGTCTAACTAATTGAAAACCCCACTTGTAACATGATTTGTATGTGACTGACTTCGGAATAAACGATTTTTTTCTCATCTTTCTCAAATGAGAAGGCCAGTTCAACTCCCGGCAGAGAAGGTGGATTCTCGTGGAACTACAGAATACTTTTCTTCGGAAAGAAAGTTTAAGCCTCACATGCCCCTCGCTTAAGTAATTGTAAATCGTTTAAAATCCCGTGTGGTAGTGCTTGTCATATATATCGGAATAAATAAGGTTTCTTTCCTCTATTTTCCTTGACTACTTATTCAACAATAAACGATCTTTGTTTTTTTCTTTCAGCGCGGGTTGTGCACGCTCTAGATAAGCAATTCACGCGTGATGTTAAGTCATTGAGTGCAGCGTGTCGTACTTGAGGCGCTGGCAGCAGTTCGACGCGAGATGTTGGTATATCAAGAGTACTGCACGGTACAGTCGTCCTCTACTCAGAGAGCTAGATCGGTTCCATCGAACGACCGCTCTACAGTAGTCCCCGCATTGAGAAAGAAAAAAAGTAGAAAGAAAAGTCGTTTATTCTGAAATCTTTCACGTACAAAGCATGGTTCACATCGGTTTTTCAATCATTAATGCTACATCCTAAAAAAATAGGCGCGGACATTACGTGGAAACTTCCAGTTGTGATTCTTAATTCAATAGCCTATCGTTGAGCGCGAAGGGGTGATAAGCACGTTGAACTACAGTCATCTCCCGCATGGAGCACTCGATCATTTCCAGCAAACAACCGCTCTACTGTCATCCCCTGCCTAAAGCGTTAAACTGGTTCCAGAAAATAACCGCTCTACAGTCGTTTACTGCAATGAGCACTAGATCGGTTCCAACAAACAACCGCTCTGCCGTTTTCCCTCGCTTAGAGTGGTATCGACTATAGGTGTATGTGGGACGCTATATCTTTGGTGAGGAAGGTTATTACCATTGATCGTGTGTGGTGACGACGGTTGTTACCTGTGACAATAGTTGGTGACAAATGTTTGTTTCCTGTCACAGTGGTGTTCGGTAATGAATGGTTATTTCCCGTCACAGCGTTTGGTAACCAATGGTTATTATCACTAACAATGTTTGGTAACGAATGGTTGTTCCCTGTGACACTGTTTGATGACGAATGTTTATTACCAGTGACAGTGTTTGGTTAGAAATGTACGATTATCAAAGGTCTGGCACATTCGGCGAAGATGAATCACACTGTCTAATCTTCAAAGGACAACGCACTTCTTATCAACGCCCCAGGAGAACTCGACATAAGTGCATTCAGTTGAGAGGTGCAATCGCATCAGACATACCTTCTTGAAGCATCAATGAAGGCAGGTTATATTTCGTTGGACTTTAAACTTCTAGGGCTAGCAAACTTTCTTCGTTTTCAAGTTTTCAATTTGAAAACTTTCTTCGTTTTCAAGTTTTCAATGGGAAACTTTCTTCGTTTTCAAGTTTTCAATCTGAAAACTTTTTTTGTTTTCAAGTTTTCAATCTGAAAACTTTCTTTGTTTTCAAGTTTTCAATCTGAAAACGTTCTTCGTTTTCTAGCCTCTAAGCAACATTTGTCATGGCTTTCTGAGAGTATTTTAGCTTCAGCAAAGTACTTGTGAAAATTGCTCCTAGAATATTTCCTTATGAACTCCATGGTGGTCTTTCTGACAATAAATAAATGAAGAGAAATTACCAAATGCAAGCTTTGATAGACTGCAAAGTGCAATAACTCGCTCAAACAGGCACAGCTCAGCCATCCTTCCAGTCAAACTATTTTAAATTTTTTACTAAAAATGTACGCAGTCATCCCACGCATAGAGCGATAGATCAGTTTCCCCAAGCAATCGCTCTATCTTCTTATGTGCTTCTTGAAACCTATTCCATTTGGATCTAATGACTCAAATATTTTCTGTGTTATTTTAGGCTCGCTTTAGTTAATACCGTTCTATGCGGGGGGAGGCTGTATACAGCAATTGTTTGCAGGAACCAATCTACCACTCAATAAAGGGGACAGCTGTAGAGCGGTTGTTTGCTGGGACCAATCTAGCACTCTATACGGGAGACAAATATAGAGCGGTTGTTTGCTGGAATCGATCATTACGTGAAGTTTTCTTTTGAGAAGTTCACAAAAATTAGGAAAATTACTGTCATACAATTCTAAAACTATGTCCAAAATAGGAATAGTTATAGAATTTACTCATTCCTCTCGATAAACTTCAAATTCATGGGGATTTCATAAAAATTAGAATCTTGACTGTAAAAAAATAAAAAAATAAAATTCCTTTCAGCCATTTGTATGAAACTCAAATGAGGGAGCTTTTAAGTGCCCGTTTTACCTTGAAATAATAATGTATACAAATCGAAACTTTGTTATCATCACTTCACCCTAAGCTCGCAATTTCAAAACCAACAATACGGAGTATCAACATGATTTATACATTTAATTTTATTATTGTGTTCATAGCGTTTGAAATTCCGGATGGTAAAATGCGTTGTATGTTACTTGTTTCGGAATGAGCATTTTATGCTTTCTATTTTTTTTAAGTCAATAGCAATTTGCCAGCAATGCTACGAGAGGCTTGTGTTTTTTCAGCGTTCGTCGTTGGAACCTTGATGGCATTGAGCAGTCAACCTCATGGCTATTTAAATGGTATTTTATAGCCACATTTATGGCTATTTAAATGGTTTTAAATAGCCAGGCTCACTGCTCAATGTCTCTAAGTATTAATTTACTATTACATGTAATTATTAGAATATTTTTGGCTCCGCCGGAGTTTCTACTTAGGAGGATTGTATTAAGTGGTTTTGCCTACGTGATAATCTTAATAACAGAAGTCGAGTTTGAATGAAGTGTTTAAAAAGGAATGAGTTGTATTTTCACTTGTCGAGGATTGTGATGGAATATCTTTTCACAATTTTTATTTTAAATAGTTAAAATTTTTATAATATTAGCCTTGAAGTTTAAAAAGTTGTACTTCGGCGAAAAGAATAATTGTTTCATCGTTAACGCAAGCCGATTTGAATGCAAAACACTGGGACATCTGACTATTAAAATAGTTAAATCTACCCTCATATACAGGTAAATGATTAAACTCTTAAACCCTTTTTGGAAAATTTTGAGAAGTAGTTATCATTTTTAGTTCATTAACCCTCTGGTTCATGAAATAAACCCCCAATACTAGAATATTTGAAAAATTACATGCAGTCATATTTTGTGGGCTCCATGGCGTACTGCTAGCGTGCTGGCCTCGTAACCGAGAGGACCCTGGTTCAAATCTCGGCTCAGTCGGAGGCATTTTCACGTTAGCAGGGAGTACTTCCCTTGGAAAAGGAAGTTTAAACCACACATTCCTCACATCCCTCACCACGCCAGTAGTTGTAAGGCATTGAAAACCCAACGGTAAAACGTGTTGGAATTAATAAAGGTTCATATAAGGTGCAGAGGGATCATCGCCCTTAAAAAATCGAGAAGGCGTCAATATTTTGGCCGTTTATAGATGCGTAATAACAGTAATTTTTTATCGTTTTATGGAGCGCACTAGTTGTGATTTTATAGCTGTATTAAGGTACATTAATATCAATTATTTTCATCGGTTTAATGGTACTCTTTTGAGGTGGGGAATAACAGCTTTTTAGTCTCTCTGAAGGTGGGTAATAGCAGCTTTTTGTCTCTTTTAAGTCGAACAACAGCAGATTTTGTTTCTTTTAAGGTGGCCAATAGCAACTATTTCAACCGGTTCTATGGAACGCAATAGCAGCTGTTACTCCAAGCTACTCCTCAGAGACACGCTAGATCGTGTCTCCCTTATCTCTTGTTATCTCGATGCCTGGGAGAATATCTCTGTTAGAAATGCTTGAAAATATTTAACATATCTACATTAGGTAAAGTTCAAGATTTCAAAGGAAAAATTAGGCATTAATGAGTTAACATCGCGCAGCGAAAGATGCCGTTTAATCTCTATATCTGTTAATGGGTATTGACATCATATGATGTGCGCGGAGCTGTTGGATTCACACGGTCGCTGTCGATTACACATACCGTGTGAATGCATCACCGGTCCAGGTGTGAATGCGCCGCCAGTCACTGCCCAGGTGGCTGGTGGTTTATTCACATTGTCTGTGTAATCGACAGCGACCGTGTGAATGCAACGACCACGCGGACATCATATAATGTCAGTACCCGTTAACAGGTTAAGAAGTTAGATTAAGTCAAGGGATTGAACAATCACTTTACTCCATGTGCCTCCAGAACAGACCAAAGTTAGCTTTCAATGTCCATATGTAGGTGTCTTCCGATACTGTCTTCAAACAATGGCAGATCGTGGGATGAGCCCTTAAGTGGCATCTACCGTTAAGCAATATAATCTCCCTACTGTTTCAGTTTCTTTTAAAATACCAACTATGTATGGTATATATCAATCACAAATGAAGCTATTTGCCAGAAGTAACAAAAACCCATCTGAAAACGATCGAGTCCCTTAGGAGAAAGGAGTTATTCCATAAGAAGTATTTTTTGTTGTTATTCAACTCCGCTGAATTTTTTCCATTTTTAAAAGTACTGTGAAATAGCCTCCAGAACTTAAGAAAGTAAGATTATGTGATTGGGATTGTGTAAATGTAATTCAAACAACACGCCATTTGTTTACCTTGTACATGATATAACTGAGTCCTGGTGCTGCAGTAACACACAAGATAACTATTTCTCAATGTCCGTTAACAGACATTGGTGAAATCATACAAGTCTAATGCGTAATATCAGAGAAGTAATAATAAAAGAGTGATTTGACAATTAAATAAGGCTTTTTCATTAACGTGTACATGATAACATGGAGCGACTAACAAAATAGGCTAGAACTTTAAGCGAAATTCGCATTTGCGATATTGTTTCAATTTTTAAAGATACTTTTATAATTAATTAATTTCGATGTGCAGATTCACAAAGCTTCACGTATTTTCTCTCCGGAAATGCATGTATAAAATTGACCACCGAATGGATACCATGTTATAACTCATCATGGAATGCGATAATTGTTTAAAAATTAATTATCTAATTTTCAAAGTTCAAGTATGTTATTAGGATGGTTAGTAAAGTAAGTAATAATTATAGGAAACTGTAAAATCAATCGTTAAAAATTATATTGGTAAAATTTTTAGGGTAACTTTAGGATTTAGGGTAGCTTTTTGCGCGTTGCAGATATTTCGAGATTGATCGCTTGCCTCACTTCCTCACCGACGGTACCGCGCAGACCGACAGCTCTCTCTTTCAAGGCGTGGCACGAAGTAATCAAGAACGACCGCAACAATGAGAGAAATCGTCCATCTTCAGACTGGCCAGTGCGGCAACCAAATCGGAACAAAGGTATGAACGCATTTAATTTGTTTTGTTGAGTTATATCAACTTGTATAAAGTTGAATGTTGCAGGACTCTTTTAGGGCGTGCCGATATCTGGGACGCGCGCGGCTGCCGCTCGTGAGTCACCCGCTCCTTATGGCGCCACAATCTTTACGGCATTTTGGCGCCATCTGGAAACTTTTCTACGTTATAATGCTTGTATAATGTAATTGCTAATATTATGCTAGTATGTATTTATATTTTATTAAGTTTTTCTCCATGGCTTCATGACAGCTGCCAGCCGCAACAGTCAAGGCCGCTCAGTTACTTTCATATATGGGAGTGCGGCGTTCGAATTAGGTATGTCGTTGACTTCTTAGTTTGCAGGGAGAATAGATATTTAAAATACAACTATTCCTGTTATATTGTCTGGACATTGAATATTCTGGAACGAGCCTATCTATACCTTCAGTAAATGCTCTTGTTTGAGAAGTGCTAGGCAATTTTTTTCCCCAAAGCGGCCGGAGTTTTCAAAGTTGTCAGCGTTGCAATTGGTTTCTGTAAATACCACATTAACATCTGTTTTTATGGTCTTAATTCGAATTCGAACCTTTGTTAACGGATTGACCTTCGCCTGCCAGAAAAAGGAATATAAGCTGGTACATTCATTACCTGTTCTTAGGGTGTACATAGAGCAGTCAAGGCAGAATGAAAGTGCTCACATTTTTTGCCTAATGCAAGAAAGAATGAAAAAAAGGGAAAGGTTACTTGCTTATTGGCGAGAAAAAGGTTTGCAGCTAACTATGAATAGTAATTTTGTGGGCGAAAAACACATTTCTGCAAAATCTTTCTATGAACAAAGAATTCGTTCATAGTAAGATTTTGTAATTTATTCATGAGAATTTGTTAGTTTAAACATTGTCAATGTGAATATCATTTAAACATAGATTTAAAAACCAGTCTTGGTGACTTTTATCACTTAGTACACAAGAGTAAAAATCTTTCTACACCTACTGCTGCAAAGGAGTTTTAATTTTGTCACCATTGAGGTATAAGCCTAGGCTTGGTAGCTACCAGTATGACAGTCTTAGACTTGTAAGACTTGGAAAAATTACTTGCATCAACGTTAGAAATTGCAGCTGATGTAGCTGACTACATAGGCAGGTTAGAAGATTAGTACTGGAGTCTTGCATTTGCATCTATGCCAAATTGTATGGTGTGGTAGTATTTTGGAATATAATGGATATTTCAATGACCATTTTATAGTGCTGAGGAATTTCTTTCCATGTGTATGCATTTCAAGCTTCAAATCAAAAGGTAATGAATTCAGACTGATGTTGGTTATGTTTCAATTTATGAAACTACAAACAATTGCACAAATTTATTATTTTCCAAGAACTTCGAAGAATGTTAAACTTAAGTAAAAAGCAAAGGAATTTCTGCCAGTGTAAGAATGATTTATTTAAAAGCTTTTTTTTCTCTCAGATGATATAGGAGAGGCAATAGGATTAGGTTAGTCTATCTCATGCTGAAGAGACTAGCACTTTGCTTTTTGTGTCCATTTTGCTTTTTACATTTCCATGCCTTCTTTACAGATTTTTTCATTTTTCTTCCATCTTAACTTGCTGTTTTTATGCAGAGTTCTTGTGTGAGAACACACCTTGTGCATATCCACTATTCTCCTAAGGCCATATTTAATGGTCTTTCCTCTTTAGGTGCAAGATGGTCTAAGTCACTGAAGCACTGCTATCCCTACTATGATGATCTTTTCTTCTTTCTTAACTTGCTATGTGCAGGGGATCATGTGTGAGAGCACACCTTGTGTGTAGATTCCCCATTTTCCAGTCCATACTAAATGGTCCCTCTTTCATTCCAAGTTAGTTTGAATTACTATGAAGCTGTTAATCCTTGTTACTACAACTTGGTTTTCTTTGAACATAACACAAAAATTGGCAAATTATATAGAGTAATTCAGCATGACTAGAGGGCTCTCCTTCTAGCTTTTGTAGATTTCCACTGCTACATTTGCTAATTGTAGCATCCTCAGTATATTAAAAATTAAGTTGTGTATTAAATTACCACTTTAGTGAGTTTTTTTTCAAGTTTGCGACCCAGAAATTAGTGGGATTTGCCAACTTTTTATCATTGGTTCTGTGGTTGTGCATTTTGCAATTTCTGGCACAATTTGTAGCTTCTTGGCTGTAATTTATGTATGTGTACAATGTTTGAAAGTATTTCAGAAGCTTTTCTTTTTTACAGCTTCCATCATTTTCCACGCGCTGCAGATGGGTCATAGTCTGGTCCAAATGACAAGTTTTGTAAGGTGCCAGTTCTCAATTCCACCGTTGCAACAACTTAATTCACTTACTGGGAACTTGTTTAACCCATGGCTCATATGTAACAACTATTTAATTCATTAATCCTTCTTTGCATTTTGCTAAGAATTTGTTATTAGACTTGTTTAAAAGATGGTGCTGCCCTAACTGAAGAGTTTATGCCATTTATGATTTACGGCACAGTGTAATTTGAGCTCTGGAGCTCGTGTGAAGAAGCTTGCATTTTTGTCCCAAGGAGACGGAATGGAAGGTTTTTGAGACTGCTAGTGGAAGTAAAATTTCTCTCATGAGCAAAATTCGATTGAAGTTCAGCTGTCTCATTACAAATATTTGTAAATTATGCTCAAACTGAAAAATATGTTCGGTGGGAACTAGAATTTTATTGCTTTGTAGAAATGAGCACAGACTTGTGTCAATCTTGTATATTATTGTGGATTTGTGTAGAAGCAACAAAGAGTTCAAAGAGCTCTGCACAATTTTTTTTGCTGAAGTTAAACATTATTAAATACAACATTAATTTTATTGCTGATCTTGTCTTCTCATACTAAGGGTGTCCTTTTTTTTACTTTGATAGAATTTTTCTTATTCAAACGAGTCTTAATTTTTATCCTCTAACAAATTGGCAACTAAATTTAACTTACTAGAAGTTTTTAGCTGGATTGATATGAATTCAAGCTAATCTATGGATTAAGGACAGTAAATAAAAATCGATGATAAATTTAATTCATTAACCATTAAATGACCAAATTATGAGAAAACTCACATTTAGCATCATACAAAAAATTTTTATAGCTTTGTGTTTATCTTTAATAATACTGACCTTTCACAAAAACTTGCCAGCAAAGACTGAAGTGCTGCATGTAACACACTGGACTGTTGCAGGTTAATGAAAGCCAATTCTTGTGAATTTGCACATTCGGCATTGGTAGATTTGTTGCAAGTGACCAGTAAGGTTAACCTTACTGGGAGAGCTCTGCACTTATGATGGGAGAGCTTTGTCTGATGAAACATGTGCTCATGGTTGATTCGTTTGGACAGGCATTTCCTGTCAGTCGCCACAAAATATTTGATATAATGGTTGGTTAGTCAGGGACCTTTCTTTGACAGACTGCGTGAAAATTAATACAAATGAACTTGCTTCAAGCAGTTTTGAACGTTTAGAAATGTTCTCAATAATAGTAAAATTTTATTTTCCTCAAACAAAACTGTTATCTCTGTCGCGATTCTCTGAAAGAACCCAAGCAACGCCGCATAAGGCTACGTGTGACAGTGGACTATAATAATCCTGACGCAACGGTATTAATGCAACCAATGAGATCACCTCGGGTGACCTCATTGGTGAGATCACCCGAGGGNGGTGACGGGAAGCATAAATGATATTAGTTTCCTCTGCATCTTCACGCGAGCGGAATCGAGCAGGTGGCATACACCTAACAGAGTTAGTCAAATCAAACATTTATTCTGAGAATTTGGAAAATCTTGTATCTGTCATAAATATTTTGGAAACTTGTTTCCATTTGTCATTCTATTCAAACCGTTGAAGACTCCAACTTGAAGCATTTTGTTTCATAGGCCACATTTTGAATAAGTGTATTTTTCCAGAAATTGTAATAGTGTTACATTTTGCTGTGCGAGGGTACCCACTGTGTGCGTGTGTGCACAATTGTTCACTTGTGTGGCAGAGAAAGTCCCTGAGGGCTTGTGTGTTGTATGTTGGTGTGCGTGGGTGTAGTGTGTGTTG
>VOMN01088837.1:0-15515 GCA_014899125.1 Orchestia grillus
AGTGAATTTGGTAATTGACAGAGTTTTATTCTCCTTACTATTGGTTGTCGCCGCATCATTTAACTAAGCAGATAACGAGTTCATCTCACCTGCGGGAGACAAACGGCAACAATGTGCAGTGCAGTAGTCACAGCTCTAAACGTCATTTTAAATTGAGTTTAAACTATATAAAATGCCCCTTTTGCATGTTATTTGTACGGAACTCCAAAAAAAATGAAACAATTTTATTGATTTGCTTCTCCTGAAAAGCATTTTATTTTGACCGAGGGAGATTTCATTTCCTAGAATATTTGAATTACGGAAATCAAACTCAGCTTATTCATTGCAGAATTTTATAGCGAAAAAAATAGCTTAGTTTTTCGAATTTTGAAATCACGCCAAACGTATTCTTAGAAAAATAGAAAGAAATTATGAATTTTTATCGTACTTACAAACGAGTTTACATTCCGTTTCTCTTACATTTTGTGGCTTTGTTTAATTCTTTGCACGGAAACGCAGCGATTACAACTAACTCGAATCACTCTAGTGTGAAAATTCTGGGCCGTAAAACTTTTTCGGGAATTCTTCAAAACACACGTTTTCTTAGCAATACCACATTTTCAGTAACCTAAAAAGTTCGTACAAACAAAATGTGTTCCTTCCACCGAGCTACATAACTGCGTCAAATTTGAATGGGATCCGTACCGAAGGGAAATAGCTCCCCAACTCCGACGGTTCCCTTTAAGGTAACAGATGCACTTCCAACAATTCCAAGAACTTCCACTCAAAATTGTGCAAATCCAAAATATGTTCACGAAAGGCTGCACCGCGACACCAGATTTGCAACTAACTAGTAGAGGCTGCAAATAAGATTTTCACTGAACAAACTTTGATTTCAAGAATTTCTATTGGTGTAAGACCAGATCGCAAAGAAACACTTCTTCTAAGCGTATTTCATTCATTAACTTAGATCCCCTTCACTTTTATGCACCCGCTGACGTGTCACACATTTGTGTTTTTTTACGAAATTTCCCATCAACTGAGATGTACATCGCGAGAAATATTTTTGTTTTTACCCATCACTTAACTGCACGAATAGTTAATTAAGCCCTCAGACACTCAACTGACGATTGATGAATCAGTCAATCACCAATTCTCCCATTGATTTGACCAGCTAATAACATATTCACTGGTTCATCAGTCGACAATAGATCTGTCAATGATAGCTCTCATGGTTAATTATACACAGTGTTCACAAGATCTCTTTAATGTTTTAAAATTAAATTACAAAAACAATTCATAAGCTACAGCAATTTGACTTATTCCATTCGATTCAAATGGGATTAAAAATTTTGATAACCCGTCTGTAGAATGCTATAGGTAAAATAAATTTATCCTATCAGTTGCCTGCGTAATCGAGTAACTTTATGGAGACTTTATGAGCACCCTGCTTAATAGATCCAGTGAATAACCGTTCTTTCTACTGACGAGAGCAAAAGGAATTTTCAATAAATTCTGCATTACGCTTTGACTGTTCTGGTGCCCGTTATTTCAGCATCTTCACTTCTCATTCTATTAAAAAAGAAATTGCTCTATGATTACCTTAGGCAATCGACTTATTTCAATTCTAATTGACTAACCTTGTCGTTCTGTTGTCGAAATATTTTTATTGGTTTTTGTGTGACTCTATAGACGGTACAGAAGCGCCTGCCCTATGCATATGCGGATTCTATCTATTTTCGATTAGGGAGAATGAAATACGTCCTTATAATCTTGATTACAACTTATCACTATTCTACTTATGCAAAGATCATATCTTAATTTTTTTTGAGGTAGATTGATTCCCAATTTTCGACGATCGTACAACAATTCTTTCAATTAACACAGTGAGAGATGACACCCCTCCCGCCCATTTCCATGTAATTTTGCTATTGACAAAGCGTCTTTCTTTCTTCAACCTTCGTGGATTTCATCAAAATCAATTTTAGAGACTCGTTTTAATTACCCCCGGCAAGCTAGCATTATTTCCGGCTTCTTGTAGACACTAAATCTTTTACTTGATTTCAACACAATAGCGTAGCAATGCTCTCCAAGACCCTGGTTCGGGCAGCCATGACGAAGTCTATTCTGAGTCAGCACTACTATTTTCAACACACTTTTTCAAAACTTCGTGACTCTGACGAATCTGCTCGTAGCATTTGACCTGACAAGATATTAAACGCACCTTCCTCGTACCTTTTAAACTCATTTCTATTCTAGAAATTAATTCGATCTTATCATGAACTTTTCCTGATGCGTTTCTCTATTTTGTACTCTTCATCTTTTATGTTTATGATAATTTGATTTTTTTATAACTTCGCCTTATCTTTTTAGCCGGAAAGTAAAAACTTCCTTCATCTAATATTTAATTTAATTTAATTTTTTTAGAAAATTCATTCCGCAACTTTCTTCTTGGACGAGCCAGCATTTCTCCCCAGACTCGTGGTGGCCCAGCATCCTCCACGTCTTAGCTTAAGTAATGCAATACTCGCTCTACTTTTCCCCCTCGTAACTGAAGAAATCTAATTTACATAGAAATTTTGTTCGCTGAATTATTTATGGGTAATTTTTGTGTCTACATATTACAGTTCAACCAGTCTTCTAACCCAAGCGTTTTTCGTTCATAATTAATTAAGAAATTAATATTATTAGGACTGGTATCTGTAGTATCCCACAGTCAAAATCAAAAGATAATATTTTACAACCTCTACTTAAGGTGTGCAGTAAAATGTGTCATCACCAATCCCTTAAACTTGATCAAAAATAAAATATAAACATTCTTAAACATCTCTTGTCGCAGTGTCTCTACATAGCGTAAAACACAGAAACGACGTAATGATAACGGGACTGCAGAAACTGCTTCCAAAAGCGTTTAATCTCCTCATTTTTTTCCAGTCTCATACGTATTCTAATTAAGGCATTTAGAGTGTTTAGAATACTGGTATTTTAAGTTGGTAGTGTGTTTTAACAGCGCACTCTGTATGTGGCGTACACCAGCCGAGCCCTTTACATGAGTACCGTCGACACCCTACTTCATTGAGGGCCACAATTACATGACTGCATCTATTCCCGCAATGTTTTGGCAATTCACATAAGTGCATGCATGGAGTAGATGGAGAGGATGGTGTGGATCGAGTGACTGAAGCTTCATTTACTAGCCTTATGAGCCAAACCGGGAAAAATTTTAGAAATAATCAAACTCTTTTTCAGCCACTGACTCAAGCAGCAGCGGATGACAAACTTCTCATGACAAACTTTTCTCAAAATTAGACCCATGAAATACTCGTACGTAAATGATAGAACTTCGGAAAACATAAAGGGTGGTTAAATAGTAAGGGCCGATTTTGAATGTGAACCACACCTAATCGTCAAATTTTTCCTGCATTTAATGTGACATTTCTCTATTTCAGACTAATTCAGTTTTGAACCATGGTAAGACACACAATCGAGCAACGCGTTAAAGTTATTCAGGCTTATTATGAACCTAATTTGTGCTTTATTCAAAATCAACATAGGCCCTTCAAATTAAACCACCCTATATATGAATTAAAAACAGGATAAATGTAGGGTGCTCTAGGCACATCGAGCGGTCTAGTATACCCTTTAGAAACTGTCTCTCAGACGCACTGACTCAGCACTATCGACTACCGATACATCGTTGGGTGTCGTCTAACGCGCTTTGGCACCTTAAACTGCTCCTGACACAATGATGGCGTTAAAGTTTAAAACACCACTACAATGGTATTTGTTGCAAATCAATGCACTGTCAGTTCCATTGTGTACAGTGGAATTTAAGGAGAAATTGTGAAAGTCGGAAGCGTTCGTCAATAAATGAATAACGTGATCAATGATCTACAACATAACACATAAGGAAACTAGAATGAGTAATTTTGAATGAATATCAAATTGATCTTTGATCAGCTGACGGCTATATTATTCAAAAATTACACCAAATGGCATGCAGAATAAAAGATATTTTAAAATGTTCCTGATACTCATCGTAATGCTCACGACGTGTTGCTGAGGCTTGCGTTATTGTCCTTGCATTGAGACACGGGACATTGGAAATAGCTTCTACCCATGAACGAATTTCCCTGTAACTTGGTATCTTGCTGACATAGGAGAAAATGCAGAGAAATTTCAATGTCAATATTCTAGCACAAGTTGGAACCCTATGACAAAAGTTGCCTTTTTCACGCAGAGCTGCAACCCAACCTTGAGAAGATTTTTCTGATGAATTCAAGAGCAAGGAAAGCCGCTAGCAAGCATATCACATTTATTGACTAGAATTATGATTGTACTAAAAAAGACAAATGAACGTTTCGGCTTAAGATCATTTTCAACATCTGGAACAAATTAGAAAAAAAAATGTAATGCAAGAAATGGTCTTATCAAGAAAATTAAAACTTACTCAATCGTAATGGAAATTCTGACTGTGTCGTTTAACACGTTGACTCCGAAATGAGTCATATATGGTACATGCGATCATCTAACCTAACCTAACCAAAGCACTATCATGTATAAATACAACTTTTCGAGTTTTCTTCAAATTTGTGTTCATCAATCGAATAAGTTAGTTCTGATTAGAAAGACAATTAGTAGAGTAACCAAATTTGCGAAACCAAAATCCTTCATTTTTAAATTCACAGTAGGGATATTCGTCGGCATGTAATTTTACCTGTGTGAAGAATCGAAGTCAACGTGTTAAAACAGGCTTGTCTCATAAAATATACAAGGACTTTAAAATACGTAAGCAAGGGGTGCCAGAAGCGGAAGAAATTATGTCAAAATCTTCCAGGGAAGGTTAGTGGGAAAACTCCTTCCAGCAGCTCGGCCTCACGAACACCAAGGGCCCTGGTAGTGGAGCCCACGTATTCCGACGCACATCGTGCGCAACAGTGTGTGTACGTTTGTACATTACGGACGAAAGCATGCCTTTAGGACGTTTGCCTTTGAAATTATAAATGGGGCCTATCTTTTATTTATGTACCACATAATTTTGAAGTCTATTTGAGGGAAATACTTTGTATTAAAGTTTTGATCTTCCGCTCTCAGCTCCTGTCCACTCTGCTGTGCGTACTCACTCAAAGAAGTGCGATCTTCCTGTGCGCCTGGGAGATTTTAACAATTTCTTCCACTTCTGGCACCGCTGATCCACTTCTGGCTCCTCCGTGTTTGTTTTAGAATCTTTGTATATTTTGTCAGACAAACTTGTTTTAAACAACACGCAGTCAGTATTTCCGTTAAAGTTGGTTTAGTTTTAACTTTCTTGGTAAGACCATTTCTTTATGTTATATTTTTTCTAATTTTTTCCTAATTTGTTCCAGATCTTGAAAATGGCCCTTATGCTGTAACACTCACTTTTCCTTTTTAGTACAATAATAAGTCTAGTCAACAACCATGATTTGTAAGCTCGCGAGTGGCTTTCCTTGTTCATGTGTTCATTGTAAAACTTTGAAAAAGGCAAAACTTTAATATACTCAAATTTCATCTGATTTTAGACAACACTGCGGTGACTTCATGCATTAAAAGAGTTTTACGAACCTCAAGTTTGAAACCAAAACTAATTGTGCACTAGAGCGCTGCATTTATTCCCTCCGGCACAGTGTTACAATCGTGATCATTCACCAGAAAAAATCGAAACTTGCTGCTCAAAAATTCCACTGAAATGTTTTCTTGAAACGTTTGGGAAATAAAATCGGACTCGCTTTCTTTACCGGAATTCCACCGTGACTTGAGTTTAACTTTGTGAAATGGAGAGCCCAAATTCTCCTTCTACTGTACTTCATTCTACTGGACCTTCAAGAGTAAATGAATTACTGTCCAAGATACGAAAATGGCGAGAAGGTATAGGAGTACATTTTTTCTGCAGCCAGTGCAGAGTGTTTTCCTGACTTCAGTTCTAAGTAGTCGCGCACATTTGTCGGCCCACGGCCATGAACTTTATTCTCTGAAATTGTTGAACAATTTGTTTCCGGGACTAAAGTACTGTCACACCTCCAACTTCGGGAACACCTGACATCAGCACTCCATTTAGGAAGGACTTCGTAGTCAGCATGAGCATACTCACATGTTCCCATGAACGTGCTCATTTAGCGTGAACGTGCTCACTTAGCATCACTTAGCATGATAGTGCTCACTTAGCATCACTTAGCATGAACGTACTCATTTAGCATCACTTAGCATGAACACGCTCGCTTAGCATCACTTAGCATGAACGTACTCACTTAGCATCACTTAGTATGAACACGCTCACTTAGCATCACTTAGCATAAACGTACTCACTTAGCATCACTTAGCATGAACGTATTCATTTAGCATCACTTAGCATGAACGTACTCACTTAGCATGAAAAATGCTTCACTAAATTCGGAAGACGTCCCATGGACGGGCTGAGCAGCGCTGACAAGAGGCGTGGCTGGCGTGCATCGCGGGGGGAAACAGCAATGAGGACGCCTGCTCCTGCAGTTTTTTGGGTACAGTTTCGGATTCTTTAGAGATTGGTTCCCTTCGAATGACACCCAGGCCCCGTCCTGATTGGCTGGTAACAAAACTAGCCAAATGCCAAGTTGATCTGTTCAGGGTTTGGAAGTTGCGCAAACTTTGCTCAATGTTATCGGCCAAGTTTGGGTTAAGGAGTTCTAGGAAAAAATGTGGAGTCACTTTCTGAGGTTTGGACGCGCACGGGGCCTGGCGTCTGAATCAAACTGCAAGCGAAAAGAAAATGGAATTAATGGAATTAGCTGATATTAGAGAATTATATTTTCAATGTATATACATATATGCACAGGACAATATATATATATATATACATATATGCATCGGACGACATAGGTGTAAAATGAAACAAATTTGAGCCCATAGATGGAAATGAGAGAACTAAAATTGATTGTTAACCCCGTGGGATTCGACATGATTCTACCGTGTGGATGTGAAAAATTGTCCTATTGTGAGCTTTAGCACTGGTGATATATTTTAAAGAAAAATTTCAATATATTTATTCTAGAATTAGCAGCGCAGCTTGATCCTTTCATTTACACACACATGGGATGCCTGGTACACACATGGGATGTTTGGTACACACATGGGATGTTTGGTACACACATGGGATGCCTGGTACACACATGGGATGCCTGGTACACACATGGGATGCCTGGTAAACACATAGGATGACTGGTACATACATGGGAACCCTGTTACACACACGGGAGACCTGGAATGCAAACTCGATCACAAATTGTAAAATGTATCCAGCATTCCCTGCCTCATCTTTTGAAAACAATTGGTCTAACTTTTAACTAATTATCCCTAAAAGGACCAATGGTACAATGTTGAACGTTTCGAAATACTGCAGCTAGCTTTTCATACAACGCTAACTGCATCTTATGGAAACGTACAGAACCACTCAGCTAATTTTTTAAACAAAAGGTAATCGCAGCCTTGTAGCCAAAATCTTTCGATCGTAGAAGGGTTTAGTCTTTCATCCCCAGATCAATGCAGGGCAGAATTTATTCAGGTCCTTTGTGTTCACGCTAGCGGCGGCGACGCAGCGCTGGCGCCTGACGTACGACTCTGAGGGCAGCTGTGACCATGACGTACACTTCTGTTCGACATCTAACTCTGTATTATGCTCCGAACTCCGATGTTGCAAAGTGACTTTAATTCCTAAACTTGCTGTGACTTTGACTACCTTTACGTTTGTAGGGAACTAAAAAGTGCAGAAAAATAAAGGCATGTTTGCCGAAGTCTAGTTGCATAAAGAGTGCCGCGGAAATTTTGAGTTCAGTACTTCTCTTGACAAAAATATGAACGAGAATTTTGGCAGCAAATTTATGTAAGTGGATTTTGACAAACTTGCCCTCATTTTTTACTCGCATACATTTTTATTTCGTCACCAGCGCTATTAGGGAAAAGCATTAAGGTGTTTTGGATCCTACACAGTTTAGGAATTGCAGTCATTTCACGGAATCTGAGCTCGGAACGCAGAGGCTACAGAATTTCGACCAACTTCGGCTGCGCGACACGGCCGAGTGCGTCGCAAGTCCGACGGTTGAACACAAACTCTCCCGCTAATTTCGCGTCAACATCAGGACCAGAACTTCGATGTCTCAACGGTGTCGACGCTTGCTGTGTCCGGCAACGTCTCTGTGTCTCATTTTTATTTCAGGGCGCAGCGTGGTCCCTTCGCCGGCACGGGCCCATTTTTAAGGTCCCGGCGAGGATTAATGACATTCCTGGGCCTCAGGTTCTCGTTAGCGCGCTAAAAATCCCCCCAAGATATTCGGAACGAAACTGCTACAGCTACTCAAATCTCGAGGCAGGAAGCCTCCACAAGAAAGGGCGAAAGAAAAATATTCGGGTATTAGGGTCAGGAGTGCGGGGCCGAGCCTGGGGTGAATGCCTGCAGAGCAAGCGTCCTAATTGAGCGAATCTAAAGTCTAAAATTTGGTGGAAAATAGCGTTGCAGGTAAACTTTTCACGAAAAAATTTCTATGCCGTCGTAGATGACCCTCAAAGCTATGAAAAATTGCGAGTTTTCATGTTAGTTAACTTAGACATTAAAATTTAAAAGGTTAATAGAATTTGTATCTCGAAAGGAATACTCTAACAACTCGATAAGTTGAATATGTCCAGCATAAAGAATGGGCATGACGGTTCAAGGATAATTTTCCTAATACCTCTGACGAAGAAAAAACAGTTGGATTTAAACAATCGTTCCCATAATTAGAGAAAATCGCCGATTATTACCGCTGGTAGAAGAGTAGAGTATAGCGTTAACATTTGTACCAGCCCCTTATACAAATATGAATGTGCATAGATCCCTACTATTTCCCTGTATTGTAATTTGTCCGTTACTTCCCTAGCTGAAAAACAAGCATTTAATCGTAAGCCTGTGAGAGCCTCTGTAAATTCCAGGACAAAAGAACATCCTGAAGTCTCTGGTCTACGGCCGACACTCGCGGTGGTTGTGAACAAGAGCTCACGGGACACAACCTCGACGATGAAAATTTTGTGGCAGTGATCCAGTTTATTTTGTAGCAGTGATACCCAGTTTATTTTATTGTAGTGATACCCAGTTTATTCTGCTACAGAGATCCAGTTCATTTTTTTGTAGCAGTGATACCCATTTTATTTTGTAGCAGTGATCCAGTATATTTGGTAGCAGTGATCCAGTTTATTTCGTAGCAGAGATTCCCAGTTTGCTCGTAGCAGTGACTCCCATTTCTTTTGTAACCGTGATTCCCAGTTGATTTGTAGCCGTGATTCTCAGTTTATTTGGTAGCAGGGATTTCCAGTTCATTTTGTAGCTGTGATACCCAGTTTATTTCGTAGTAGTGATTCTTAGTTTATTTTGTAGCAGCGATTCCCAGTTTAAGATTAGACGAAAG
The DNA here is from genome assembly GCA_014899125.1 of Orchestia grillus. Taxonomy (NCBI): domain Eukaryota; kingdom Metazoa; phylum Arthropoda; class Malacostraca; order Amphipoda; family Talitridae; genus Orchestia; species Orchestia grillus. The sequence continues at coordinate 9,408 of VOMN01088837.1, forward strand.
CTGATGCTCAAGTGTACGACCGCTAGTGCCACCGTTGCGCGGATTCTGAAAGTCACACACACGGTAAGGAAATATTCTCAATACATAATAATCTACAGTATTTAGTATTTAAACGATATACTACTTTTATACTTATACAAAAAACACGTATGCTGTGTAGCGTACAGTGCCCTAAAATAAGCTTTCATTCCCTTTATTTTTAGGAATTTCGCCTCCTGTAACACCGTATTTTCTTTCTTCAGAAAACAACTTGCGAGTACTCAGCCACTCAATTGTATTAACGAAGATTAACCCATTTTTCAAATGAATTTCACGGGAGTAAAGAAACTGGTGAACTCAAACGATGACATTACAAGACGGCATCACTGGAGCGAATCAAAAGTATAGAAATTGTCAAATTTTTTCAAGGTTAACCATGAAGCGGTAACTAACACTGCCCATAAATTTAAAGAAAAAAGCCATTGTCGTTTCGGAACAACGTTCAGGAAGGCCAAGAATTACGTCAGAGCGAAAGAAGAGGGCGGCGCACAGAAGAGGGGAGTCATCGGAAGCTGTGGTTGGAGCCCCAGGAATGAGGCTAGCTGCATGGAAGTGTCCCCACGCGTGGGGAGCAAGGCTCGGGCAGAGCTGGACTCGCACAGAAGAGGGGCAAGAAAGGAGCCTTTGGCTTTAAAGGTTAACAGGAAGCGGCTATGGACTGGGCTAAAGAATTCAAGAGCAAAGATGATGGATTTCGGCGGTCTGTGATTTTTTAACCTGTTGAGAGTAAATTCTGCCAATGTTGTGATTTAGGACAGGTGTATGTTTGGAAAACTCTGACTAAGACTAGGAAGACTGAATGACGGCAGATGACCATGATACAAGGAGATAATGGAATAAAGGAGTAGTGTTGTGGAGGGCTTTGTGGTTTGGATGGAAATCTTGAGTGATTTTCGTTGACTAGTGGTTGATTGGCCCTAAATACTGTAGGATATCAGACAAAGTGCTACTCCCAAAATTCAAAACTCCTCAGACAGGCAAGAATATTTTTTTCTTCAAGAAGATAGAGCGCTGTGTCGTAGCAGCAAGGCTGGGAAGAATCGCACGGTATCAAGTCACTGCCGTGCATCATGCAAAGTCCTGACGTGAGACCAACGGAGCCGTTTGGGAGCACCTTGACTGAAGTCTTCGAGAGCGTGCGGCCAAAATTACGTCCGTGGCAACCCGAAAAGAAACATCGCTGGAGGAGTGACAAAATATGGATCATATAACTGTCGATAACTTGGTCAAATCCATGAAAAATGAAACACTGGCACTACAACATGCAAATATAGGACGAATTCCATGCAAATTACAAATACAGTTTATTTATGTTGAGTCGGTGTTGAGTGTTTACGTTTTGGAATTGGATGTGGGATGTTTCTTGTTGATAATAACTTATCGAAGGCCACTGTAGAGTATATGGCGTGTAGTGCACCCATAACGTTAAAATGCGGTAGATAAATTATGTTCACAACTCGGCCAAGAGTTTGTCTCACCCTGGGGAAATGTGGATATAACGAAAACAAGTTCAATAGTTTATTGGGCCACTTTTTACACTTTCCATTGATTTCAGCTTTCATTCTATTAGGTATAGATTTCACAAGACTTTACAAACAATCTAAGCGAATATTTGTCAGCAATACGAGCAATCGTTAAGAAAGGTCGTCCAACAAAGAAAGAAAAAGTATTGAAGCTAACAGCTCTCTCCAGTTAGCCCTACAAATTTTTGATTGGGTTCAAATCAGAAGCCTTAGAGGCCATTCCAAACGAGCAAATTATCCATCTTGATCCGTGGACTAATCTTGCACTACATGAGACCAGAGGACGCCTGCGTTATTTTTGAAAAATACCAGAACTATCAATAAAATCAAAATCCATAGATGGGTGTACTTGGTCACCTAGAAAGCTCAAATAGTCCTCAGATCTCATTTTGTTTGAGCACAAGCTTGCCGAACCAAATTCCGATCATGTGATGCACCCCCAGATCATTACTCTGCCTCGGAAGCCTGTACTGTCTGAGCGATGTATGAAGGATCCAAAGCTTCTTAGGCTTCCCGTTTCATTTTAACTCTGTCATCTTTCTCAAACGAGGTGAACCTTGATTCATCTGACCATATAATGTGTTTCCGTTGCTCCGTATTTCCGTCTTTGAGGTCATTTGCAAATTGGAGCCAATTCGTTCGATTAGCGTTACTGAATAATTGTTTCCTGTTGGCCCTTCAACTCCTTAAGCCCATTTCCTTCAGTTCAAAATGCATGATACTAGCAGAATTTCTTAAGACCTCCGTTGAACATCCTGGTCAATTGCTGCACATTTCTCCGCTGGTTTGCTTTCACCAATCGCTTCAGAGAAACATTGTTTCGAGTTTTCAAAGTTTTAGCTCTGCCACCATTACTACTAAATGACTGCACGTCACCATCTTTTTCCACTGAGCAATTGTTCTTTACACAGTCCGAAGTCCTATGACCATTATTTGAAACACTTCTTAGGCGGATTTCCCGTCCCGTTGTAAACATACAACCTATCCTTTGTCAAAGACGGAGGTTTGCTTAGTAGGCTTACTCTGGCAGGATTATTCATGCTCGTTTTCGTGGAGAGAGTGAGGGCAGTATTTGACTATCACTGACACTGAACGCTACTATTGTTACCATATTCTTTTTTTTCAATTTTCTATGTGGAAACTTATGAAAAATTGTTTAAATTATATCTAAATTTTTCCAGTGTACGACTAAATTCTCGCCCGGAAGTGTATAGTTGCATGTAACATCATGAAATAAACACGAAAACATGATTATGTAAGATTAGTATCTGTTAAACTTATTATTTATTAAACATTCTGTGCATCTGCCTGATGGCCTATGACGTATTGCCAACACCCTAAATAGAATCCATAATGTACCGAATGCGAGTATTCTAAAAAAAAGTACTTTAGAAGCCATCAATCCGAGTAAAAAGAGAAAGTAAACATGATGAAAACATGCTTTCAAATTTCAAATCATGAAAGTGCCTCTCAATTCGAATCCAGTGCTTTTTATGAAACTGTTTAAAATTTTAAAAGTTAGAAATGTTTTCTCTTTATTTTTTTATTTATTTACCTGACGTAAAATATTTACTAATAACATAGCATTTAGTACCGTAGAGACGACACGCTATAAAAGTTCAATTTTCAATCAGGATTTTTCATTCGACCGTTAAACCTCATGTTTACATGCAACGTATAAAATTTCAATTGCAATCATGCATTCATGAATCAAAAAATCGAATAAGACTAACGTATTCATGAGTTTCACATAAATCTTTAGGGAATTTAATGTCTCACCTGATATATGTTATCAACAGTGACCCAAAGGGCGACGGGTGGCCTACCATGGTCAGGATGAATGCTCTCCTGTGCCGTACGTGTGCGCCATTTAGCCATGTCCTTCTGGACTTGACGTCTCGACGGTACGGAAACCTTCACGTAGCAGATTCATTTCAGGTGTAATACGTGCATACAGCCTTGTTTGAGCGATATTTCATAAATGATTGAAATGCCGAGAATACAGATCAGATCTACTTTCGAGTCGAAGTATTTATCACTCATGTATAGATACCGCGAGAAAATAGTCATGAAAAGCGTTTTTAGGTTGCATCATTCCGATGAACTAGAATTTTCTACCCAAGAGTCACAGCTTCTGCGAGTGCATTTTTATGAGTTGACTTTTTTTCCGGTTAGTACATTTGGGAGCCGCCTCAGGTCATTAATATTAAAAGTTACTACGCATTAGCCAAGGTATCCCATCCTTTACAGATGTCGAGAAAATAAGCGTTGAAAATATTCCATCGCGTCTTCTTCTTCTCATAACCCATTTATGGACGTCAAGGTTCATTGTTAACTATTTGATAAAAGACTTTTATGATCAAACTTTGAAGAGGCGTTACGTCAAATTTAAGTCATGTAATCCATTAACAAATCTTTAATAGCATGAAGTAATGGACTACATTCAGTTTTATCTAGCGTCAGTCTCGTAAACGCAATTGTATGAATAACAATATGCAAAATTTTATTTGGGTGAACAAGATAATTATTTCATCAAATATCGAAGACATTTGTGGGTTAACCGAAAACTGTTGTAATTCAAAACGAAAAGTGTTTTAAAAAATGAAAGATTAGACTGTTGGACCACTATCTCTACGCATTGCAGAAGCGATTAGTTTTATACTACAGAACAAATAAATTCATTCTGATCTGGCTCTTCAAGGTCTTTTTATCAGAGAAAATTTTTGATATTAATGCAAAAATCAGCAAGAAACTTTTTGTAGGAATATTGGATAAATTGCGTTTCCTGGGTGTCCAGTTAATGAGAATCGATTGCACCGCTCAGAACCCAACTGCTCTTTTGGACTGCTATGAATCAGTCCGGACTTTTTCACTTATCATGATCACGCAAAATTGACACGAAATCAAAGAAGAAGAAGAATTATCTTGAGAGAAACTTGCACTTCTATCTCCTTGAGCCGTCCAAGAAATTATCGACGAACTGCGAAGTCATCGTTGCAAAGTCCGTAGATTTACGAGGAAGAGTAGGCCATCTTGGCATGTATTGATGAAGCCTGTCAGAGGCCCAAATGTTCGCGCAAAATGGCATGTTAATGGCAGCTTTTCTGATGCGCGCCTGAAACTCAACTCAAAGGAAAATGAACTAGAAACTGACATTGGAACCATAAGTCACTTGCTTCTTTACCAGTCCCTGTGAAACCCAGTAACAAATATATAAACAAATTAACGGAATCGTTAACCATACCTTAGCATTTCACATCCACACGACAAACAAGGTCAGCCTTCAATACCCTATCCAAAATCATAGTGTAAATACACAGGCAAGTAATTTTATTTACGTGTTCTTCACCCTACGGGTGTATTCATTTCCATGAACATAACGTCAAAAATTTTGCGATCAATAGATCGATGTTGCCTTTGATTCCCTCACAGTAGCGTAACATGGTCAACAGTGGAGGAATGAAATCCTGTGCAGCAACTGAGGATTTGAGTGTCTCTTTCTGGGTCGTAAATTCGTGGACTCCGGAACCGTAATTATCATAATGTCAACCTCAACTATCAATTTTATTTTTTAATTTTTTTAGCAATAAAATTGCGTTTTTAACGATTTGGTTGCAGGTGGGGACTTTAAAAAGATTATCACAATGTCAACCTCAATTATCGTAATGTCGACCTCAATTATTATAATGTTAACCTCAATTATCATAATGTCAACCTCAATTATCATAATGTCAACCTCAATTATCATAATGTCAACCTCAATTATCATATTGTCAACCTCAATTATCATAATGTCAACCTCAAATATAAGAGAAAATTTTCGTAGATACTGAAAGCCCCAAGTCCCTAATTTGCATGTGCGACGATAACAATGCCCGTATTTTTCAGCGTATGACTTTGACCCTCACAAACGTGATCATTATGAGAATAGACATGGGTGTTTCCGAGTAGAGCTTGGTTATGACTAAGGTTCCTAATGAAGAAATGAGAAAGACGCTAGTAGCAGTAGTAGTGGTAACAGAAAAACACGCTAAGTTTAGAGTTTAGAAAAAAGAAATGGCACAGTTCTTTAACCAACCATGAAAGTCAATGATAAAAAATGAGACAGGCAAGTCGACCAAGACTGCAGGAGCCGATGTGCCCTGCAGAGCGAGGCACTGCAGGCGAGAGCGTAGGATATTGGCTCCACGCTAAACTGCTGAAGTAAATATTCAACATCTGAGCTGCACCATCAGCAACGATGTGCTCAGGTGCACCTCAACCTGCGAACGGCAGACGAGGAACAATTTCATATGCTGAATATTCTTAACACGTTGACTCCGATTCTCCACACAGGTAAAATTNGTGTACCATACATGACCCACTCCGGAGTCAACGTGTTAAGGGAATCAAATGGCATACGACTTTCCAAACCTCACGAGTAAGCCATCAGAAAATTCCGGGATAGAGTTTTTATCGGGAGCCAATTGGCGTCAAGAACGTTTTCTCTTGTCTGGTTGAGATAAAGACAATCAAGAGCTCAATGGCCGTCAAAGCTAATGGAAAC
>VOMN01088845.1:0-17225 GCA_014899125.1 Orchestia grillus
ATATGTCAAAATCCGAGAATTTCTGGGTGTAGACCCCCCTTATGCTCGGTTGAAAGTTAGGTTTTCTAGCCCATCTAAAAGCTGTAGCACCATAAGCGATCGCTTTCCATTGATTCATACTCATTTTCCTCCCTTGTGCTGAGGTGCTTTTTCTGAAGTCCCCAGGTTTGAACCGAGTTATCAGAATAGCGAATTTAGCAAATACCTCTGCTCTGAATACTCGGCTGTTCAAGCTGTTCGATGAAGATTTCGGTTCCGACCACATCTGTTTTCTCAACACCACAGAGATGTGCTGGTTCTCCTTTGGTAGTATGATGAGTCTTTTTGCAATGAGAGATGAACTTTTCGTTTCTTCATCGACGAGCAGCATGATTTTCAAAAATATCTGGAAGACGAAAGTTTATCACAAAGTGGCCTACCTGTCAGACATTTTGACATCCCCATCCACTTAAATTGATCGTTCCAGGACTCAAATGCATGTTCTCAGAGTTCATCTTGAAATTTAGAAGGTCAATTCAGAAATTAAATTTTTGGATGAAGCTCGAGGAAAGGAAACGCTACGGAATATTCGTACTCCCGATAACTCATAAGATAAAACCGAAGAACAATAAGAACTTACGGATAACTAAGCTAATGAGACTGCATAAACGAGGCCCAAAGAAGGCTTTACCATCAACATCTGAGTGAGCATAACCTTCCCATACCTATCACTAGCCCATTCCACGTTGTTACGGAAGTATGAAAAAGGGTTCTTAGAATTGATGACCTTTAAATCAAAATCTGGAACCGTCTTGCTGCACCTGGATATGATTTCCAATGAACTGCGCGTCAAGTTATCCTTAACATTCTCAAGCAAAAGATAAAAAAATTCAGTCATTTTTTTATATTGAGATTTGTTCCTTGTTGTTAATATATTTTGTTTTCATTTTCGAAATAAATTGATAATACATGTACTTGTGTATTTTTAATTAGGTGGAACTTAGTATCTGTAAGGGACCTCCAGATGATATTCGAACACAAAAAGGTTAGGAACCCCTGTTCAGACCCATACCTGTGTCGGCATCAATATCAATCGACCGAAGTTGTGGAACGTGTTGCTGGGTTGGTCAGGCTTTACTTTTTCAAAATTTCCCACATTTCCAGGCAATGGTGTCAAAACTATTATTTCGCTCGAAAGACTCGCATATTTGATACTTATTTTTTAGTGGCAGTCGACGTTGCAGATTGCTTCATCCATTGACTTGAAAATTAATTGTCTTTACAATGGCTTTTTTCAAAAGGTTCTACGTGTTAGGGCCCTTGTTCAGAGAAAAATAAACGTTGACCTACTAGAATTTTAGTTTCACTACTTTATTCAATTCCTATTTACAATTAGCATGGGTAGTATTTCTAAAGAAACAGGTCTATTCATCGCTAAAATTTCTATCGCATAGTTTCACAGAATCAACAATGTCACTCCTGTCATATGAGTCCTGCTTGATTTTTGTCACAAAACAAACAAAAGCATTCGTTGTTCAACCTCTGTGCTCTAACCCTCTTCGATAGCTTTTACTACAGATATTTTTTGTAAGAAGAGAGTTATATGAGCATTGATAATAGTGTAAAATCCATTTTTGTCTGATTTTGCACTTTAACTATCACATTGTTGCTTTGAAAATTCTTGATTTCTAATTATATTTTAAAGAGAATTTTAATGGATTAAATTGTTCTGAATTTGTAAAGTATATACTCACATAAAAAGTATGGTAATGATAAGTCCCAGAATTGATTTCTAATTACATTTTAAAGAGAATGTTAATAGATTAAATTGCTCTGAATTCATAAATTAAATACTCATATGAAAAATATGTTAATGATATATCCCAGAATTGTCAAAAAATGAATAAAATTATGTTAAGGTTCATTCGATGAAAAAATAAGTCGTCTATGATTTCTGTGAATGAGCAATTTGCTAATTTTTTATCCTTTCTGGGGAAGGCATATACTTAAAAAAAACATTTGAGCTGGTGATGCTAAGATCTATTTAGAAATTGTGACTTTCATTGTCAGATTTAGTGTATATATAGAGAATGTACTGAATATTTGAGTAAAATCTATTCATGGTAAATATTTTTGTTTGCACTCTTTCCAATCAAAAATGGGGGTATTTTAAAAAGAAGTAAATGCATCGCTATCGAAGAGATGGGCATGATGAAGATTTGAGAATTAGAAAGAACCCATCTACGTGATGATTTTTGTGGCAACATCGTAGTATTTACGTTGTGGTGTCGCCGTTATTCTCGGTGCGTGGAATGCATTAAATAGAAATGAAATGGTGTTTTATTTCTATTGGATAACTTACGGAATTATTTTCTAGTATTATTTTATAGAATTAGTTTTAGTGCGGTACATTACTTTACCGTCACAGTATTCAAGTAATATGTTTCTGAACAACTATTGTAACTCTCGTGTCATTGTCCAAGTACATTGTAAATTAATAGCCGTGTATACTTAGGATGTGCTTCTGGTTAATATTTCACTTTTCGTGCTTAGCGTAAAATTATGAATCAAAATTCAAAGTTTCAACGTGACTTCCACACTCAATTTTAAGGTTGTGGTCTTACTGGTCACAATCAAAAGTTTCATTGCAACATCCACATTTTAATTTTAGGGCTGTAATTTTACTGATTGAAAACCCGATGNAAAACCCGATGTACCATGCTCTGTATGTGAATGAGATCGGAATAAAAAATATTGCTTTCTCTCTCATAAGAATTGTTCGTTCATAGCTAAAAATTTTTACTTTTATACATATCAATGTTGAGTGGGGTTTTGCATTGGGATGATATATACTTTATTCATTGTTTCATACATTGATTGTGACGATTATTTCAATTTCCATAGATCCGAGTTCCACAGATCTGCACAGAAGGTGCACTTTAAATGAAACTTTTGAAGAGCTTTGATTAGAGCATTTGGTCAAGTTAACTTATTTCTTTAGCACCAGAGAAGTTATGTCTAAATACTGATATGCTCTTCTAACATTGCTTGTACCACACCTTAGCATTCCTCTGTTTTGTCATCTCTAAAAGTTTATTTATTTTTAGTTTTTTATCAGTAGTAGCTTGGTTTGTTAAATTTAGACAACAAATATTTGTTGTAGAATTAATATAACCAAACACTAATGAATAAAAACTATTAGGTGTTGTTAGGCTCACTTTGGTAATACTTGCATAAATGCCTAACTGAAATAAAATATCAATTTTGAAGTTATTGCTCACTCAAGAAGCTCCAACACAGAAATTCTGAGAATACTGGCGTTTTTGGCATTTGTAAGGGGTAATAAACAAAAGTTTGTCAACTTGGTCACAAGTAAATCTGATCAGGTCAAGTTAGGTTAATCTAATTCGTTTTTGTGATATGGGAACTCATAATGTTTAAATCAACTATGTTTACTTCACTGTGGCCAACCGCTCAGAGGATTCTATTGATTGTTCAGTTTTGATGTCCGTGATAGCAATTTATTTCTGAGCCATAGAAATCTATTTTTGGCAGGGTTTTATGTAAAGAAAGATGTATTGAAAGATATTAAACCATTCCCATATCAAAAACATGAGTATGCAAATTTTGCAGACATTCAGGCTGTATTTTCATGTATGCTGACAACTGGAATTGACAAATTAGTCTGTAAAATTGAATAACAAACCTATCCTAATGCAGCTTTATTCTAACCCTAATGTATTCAAGAAGAAGCATTTTAGCAAGAGCCAGGATGTAAAATTTAAGCTGATCTTTCACAATTTTTTCCTGTCACAAACCTTTTAAAAATAGATTTCTGCCATTCAGGAAGAGAAACTCATCCAATTGCACTACAATATAAGCTTAACCCTAGAATTGTAACTTTGGGTTTGTCATACCCATTAGTTTGCATTCCATTTTTTCCCAATGGATTTTAGACAAAGTCTCTCCTTCACCCAACCTTAGATTTAGGGTTACCGTTCCAGGGTCAATGATAATATGCTTTGTGCAGATGGGGACAGCAAAGTAAATATTAACTAAATTTTTTTGTATTGTATGTTGGGAAAAAATATTGTAGTTTCATTCATTTTGCCTGATTGCTTCCTATTTTGTACTAAATTAAGGTTTTGGTTTGCAGTAAACAACATTTTTCAAAGGTTGTATAGCTCTAGCTAATTTAGAACGTTAATTTGTGCACTCATTGAGTTATTAACTTTATTTCCTTCATGTGAATCACATTACTTTCTGCAGAGTTTCATCTTTATGTTCTTGGTATGGGAATGGGAGAAATCTGTTTTCAAAAGGTACTTGATGTTATCCAAATCCTAGCATAAAAACTTGAAATGAAGAGCCTAGAAGGAAAACTTCAGTCAACTTAGCACATTTCCTAAAAAATGACTAATTTCCAGATAATGCACAAAATCATCTTTCCACCATAATTTGGTCATGTACAGCAGACTAAAATTCACATCAAATACTTCTCTGGAATAAAAAGTAACTCACAGTGACCTATCAAAATGGCTGACAATTATCTATCAAACCACAAGCTCAACTAAATTGAAGCAGTTTCTCTGAGTATTGTAAATTTCTTGATAATGACAGGACTTCTAATCCTTAATGTCTTGTTTATTAGTTAGCCCATCTTGTAGTTATGCTTGAACAATGCCCTTTAAAATATTATGCAAAACAGCTAGGTTGTAGCAGAAAGATATGAAATTTCATTGATAAATTACTAGGCTCAAAGTACTGTGCATAAATATTGGAAAGCCAATGCATTAATGTAGAGGAGAACATACGTCTGCCAAGGGAGTGAATGTCACATTTCTTAAAGATCCCACTACAAGCATTTTTTCATAATTTCTTTGTAAAACCGGTGGTCCTTTAGGCATGCCCTAATTTGTGAAGATAATATAAATATAGGATACATGTACAGTTGTGAGGACTGATGCCACTCAGAGAGCATGGGATAGGCAATTGGGTTAGATTATCTTGGTTAGTTTATAATATGTTGTGGCAACTGGCATCCCTGGGGGGCTTCTCTTAGGATGCACCAACTATAAATAGGTCTTGGTGATTCCATCTTTCATACCTACTTTGCTTTGTAATTTTCATACCTTCATCATCTTTCATTTGATTTTCTTCCACTTCATTCCTAACTTGCTGCTTCTATATGCAAAGGGGGGTCTTGTGTGAGAATGCACCTTGTTCATAGATGTCTCATTTTCTATAGTCCATACTTAATAGCCCCTTCTCTTTGCTCTTAGGGTTACCTTACATGTGGAATTGGAGCTTCAAACCAACTAATAATCCAATTGGTATGGAGGGTTGTTATAGGTTTTGCAAGTATGAGGACTTCATTTTCAAAATTTCAATAATTAATTTCCTGAATGCATGTAAAGCATACTTTCCAAGGTAGACTGTTATTTTATCTTGATTATTGAGGATAAAATTTGAACTACTTGTTAAATGAAGTAATATACAAAATAATTGTTACTGTAATATAAAGTTAGGTTCATTATTCTTTTTCTAGGTCTCTGAACTGTATATTAATTAAATAGACTGATCATTGTGCTCTGCATTCAGTTTGAAATAATGGCTATAATTTTGCATTGTCAATAATTTTAACTGATTTCTCTAGACTTGAGTAGCACATCATAATTTTTTGGAGAGATTGCAGTGCTATGACTAGCAGCTATGGGGGACTAGCATCCCCAGGAAGACATTTTTAGGTTACCTCAACTTTAGCTAGACCTTTGGGGCTTCTATTCTTCATGCCCACATTGCTTCATATCATTTTTGTGCCTCTATGCTCGTTTATCATCTTTTCTTCCTCTTCTTCATAACTTGACATTTTTATGCACAGGAGATCTTGTGTAGGAACACAACTTGTGGTTCCCTATTCTCCTAAGTGCATACTTATTAGCCCGTCGTCTGCCAGTGCATGACGTCTGAGTTACTAAAGCACTAATATCACCACTACTAGTTGCCAACAGTTGAAGATAGGATGTTGGGAGGTACCTCATGTAAAATTACAAGAGTGCACTGACAATGAAATGCTTTTGTGCAATTGTCTCCATGACTTGACTTCTCATCATGCTTGGCAAGACACTTTAAGACAGTATGAACTGCCTCGTGCAGCATGATTAATGGATTTGTTCGAGGCTTGTCAATGTAAAGGATTTGCTACAGAGGCACCGTGATTTGATTGGCTCTTGATAATTTGATTGAAAGTTTAACTTTATAGAAAGATACTTAGCTCTGATGTGTTTTTTTTTATATAATATTAAAAGTAAATTAATTATAATTGTTTTTTTCCTTTTTTTAATGTTCGAATTATAATTTTAAATGAACTTTGTAGTATCAAAGGAAAATATTAATGTCAACCTTTTTAAGTTATTTTACATTTTGTACTTCATCCTCTGTGAATTGTTCTAAATGACCCTAAAATATACTTTGGAAGTAGATATGTGTTCTGATATTCGGACTACCTGTATGGGCAGGATTATATCAGTCAAAAAATTGTGTATGTGAATAGCTCATATGAGATGTGGGACATTGCTCTGTGCACAATGTAAATATGAAATCTCTATTGTGATGTCTTTGTAACACATACTGATATGTTTATTATAATTAAGCTAACCGTTAATTTTTTTTCAGACTTTGAGTCTCCTTGCAATCTCAACGAAATCATGCAAAACGAAGCTGGTGAATATGTGGACCTGTACGTGCCACGCAAGTGCAGCACGTCCAACAGGATCATCCATGCTAAAGATCATGCCTCCATCCAGATGAACATTGCTGAGGTATGCTTCACTAGATGCTTATGTACTCCATTTTCATGTCCATTGATGTGTAGTTAATAAATGCTTTCTGTCTTTTAGGTTGTAGTTCAGAAACATACTAGGTGGTGTGCTGAAGGAAATTGTCAGCTTACATTAGAGAGACTCGCTACTCCCTTGATGATTGTAGCATTTCGTAGCATCTCTCAATAGGGCTATGCAGTTTGTGTAGAAACTACCCTGTATCTCCTATAAATATTCTCTAACTTAGCCCACATTAGCTCCATGTGCTAAAAGTTTGTTGCAGGGTGTGAGCTCTTGAGAGTAAGGTGGACTCTACTTTCATTTTTACATTATTTGGGTAAAGATGATTATGAAGTATCATTTTTGACTGATGCTTACACTATCACCATACGTTTATTTATGAATTTTTTAATTGTGATCTGAATTGGTCATAGTGCTGCTTTTAAACACTCTTGATCTGATGCCTTGGTGTAATAATTGCATGCTAGTTCATGCTACCTTACTTGAAGTATGTTGTAATACCGTTGAATTTTCATCATTATCCATAAAAAATGAACTACTATTCTTTGGTTGGAAAAAACAAGCACTGTTGAAGTAGTTGTGCTATTTCATTGTTCTATCTTTTTCAAATACACATTTTATGGTGTTACCTAAAATTAGTTTGATAGGTAGAAACGTCCACTGCAGTTAAGATGTAATATAGATTTTTAGATTTTATAGGATGATCTTTTGGATTCAAGAGTGGACCAAGAAAGTAGTTGACAGATGATAGGCATGTATTGGCCTTGGACTATAGTCCTACTACTCTATTCACATAATTATTATTTTGCTGTTGAACAGATGGTGATATTCTTTAATCAAGAAGTGAAGATGAAGATTGATCTGGTTTTGGAATTCGTGTCCTGAAAAATTGAATCTGTAGTGTAATGTTTTCTTCAAATTTCCTCAGTATTTTGATTTTGCTCTTTTCTCAAGTGACTGCTCTGTAGCAAGTTGTTTCATGATAGTGATTGGTGTGAAAAAAGTAGGTCACTGTGCTTGAGGGATTATCTTTTATTTATGCTTGGCAAAAGATTCTAAATAGTATTGGTTTGTATCTTTTTTTACCCATCTATGTAGGTCAGGTAAATGTAGATATTTCATACCTCAAGATCACAGCTCCTGTATTTCTTCTGACACTTAACATTGTTGCAGGTGGATGAGAGGACTGGTGTGATGACGATGAACTACACCACTTACGCCATCTGTGGTGAAATCAGGAAGATGGTAAGCGAGTCATGTATTTAAACTTCATTGCCTTTGCTTGAATTGATTTGTTTTCCCCGTTAGTAATGCTAGTATGAACGTTTCTCTATATATTTATAGGTTATCCTGCGTTTTCTGTCAAAATCTGTAAAACGGGAGTGGATATTCATCTATTATGCAAGGATTGTTATATCTGGAATAAAAACTAAATCTTTGGTTACTTTGAAATTTTGAAATACAAAGACATAGCTTAATGTTTGGCTGTACACGGAAAAGAACGCACCATAATAATATGTAAATATATGATGTAAATTTAGCCAGCCGGGGAATGAAATTCCTCCTCATAATGAATATTTGTTTACAAAATTATTAGATTTGTGGTAGTTTCCGAAGAGCGTCACGACGGTTGATTTTCGTCTGACCGTCACGAGACGACTCGATCAGAACGGAGCGGAGTAGCCCGCGAGACCTGTACTTACTGAGTTCAATGTTCTCTGCTGTTCTGATATCTGCGCTAGCATTTGTAGAATTATGAAAAAAGGATTTTCTTGGTAATTCTTATGCAAGGAGTACGTTTGTGTCATATCTAGAGAAAGAAAAAAGGTTTTTAGAAATAAGAATGACTCATTTCTCGTTAGTAAGGAGACAGAGATGCTAATCAATTATCTAATACATAGATTCGCTCCAGTTTGGAAAAGTTAGAATCACCTTGAGAGCAGCTTTTGTACAGGCGTTAATCAAATATGGCGTACGGATTCTTGAGATATTGTTGAATTATATACTTTTGGGTTGTTTTAGGTGTTGAGAAGCGTGCCATTTCGTCTCGTGCAATTTTCTCTTGTCCGTATACATGTATATTTATTGCACGATCTGCCAGTGAATTAGTAAGTATAACCGCACATCCATCGACACACTTCCAGTTACTCATCTCGCGCTTGAGCTAGCTGCAAAGTTACGCTACACTGCCGTTAATTATGCATTCACTTCAAGCGTTTTACAATTTCCGTTAAAATTGCGCCCATTCGAATAAAAATTGAATGAATCTTACTTACATATGTCGTTTCACCGTAATTTAGTAGTTCCAGAAAGACTAAAAAATGACATCGGAAAAGCACGACTAAGCTTCAGCTCGCAAATGTCGAGTTATCAATTTTTTTTACATAAATATAAATGATAAGAGGTTTAGTTTTCTGATATCGAGACCTCAAGAGGCTCCTCTACCCTTTTGTCGGGGATTTGTTGTGGTCCGTTGTTAGCTGGTAATGGCTTCTAAGTTCAGATAAATAGTGGGTATATTGTTACATGGTTTTCCCAATGCAGTAGAATTAGCTGACTCTTAGACATTGAGATTCATCTCTTCTATCGACACATACACTCCAAGCTACTGGACTATCAAACGGTGCAGCTAGAAAATCCCAATACCAGGAGTCCAGTGGGGTCGACTGGACCCTAGTGAAAAATTCTCAAATTACTTTATTGGGAAGGTGGACCATTATTATATATCGATTTCTTCATTGAATGATGCACGTTTTAATCGTATATACTGAAAGGAACTAATCATGCTCAATGATATCTAAACTGTGCAGTAGGGTCGTCGTGACCCTAATTTTGCCTCTTATTGAAACCTAAAGTCGGCCAGGGAAATCCCAGCATCCTCAAGAAGCCCTCGATGCGCGCTGGAGATTTTGTTTGCTCGTACATTTTGTTGCAAATCGACGGTTGCCGTCGCATTAAAATCCTTCCTTTATCTCGAAAATCCTTAAATTTTAAATTCACAACTGGATTATTTGTCGACGCGAAATTTTACCTGTATGGAGAATTAAGCAAATTCTGACATAATGTCGGGTCATGGTTTACTGTGCTGCGTCGTTTAAGGGTTAATTCTGATTTTGCCCTTTCGAGTTATCAGTGTTAGCTACTCGGTTGTTGAAATTTTATTCAACCCAGAACGTTTTTGTCAGTTCTGAGACTGCTCGTTCTATTCTTATTCAACTCTTTCGATATCATAATTCGGTTATAGATTTCTTTCGATATTTAGGTTAGTAATTAGCGGAATGTTACTCAATTTTTAGAATAGAAAATACTGTCATAGGAAAGAGCTCTGTAGGGATGCTTCGTTCTCAATACTGTCCAATGGTCACGTTTCACCTGTTACCAATGTATGTAGTCAGGATAAAGAAGGTAATAACTCGCTTCCATTGCACATTGATATCCATTTATTTTGAAAAGAGATCATCAGTAATAAAAATGCAAAATGTTGGGTCTCGACGTTCGCTGTACGTGGCTAGCATAACATGTTTATTCTATATAGCTAACGAATTCGTGCGTGGGGTATATTCGACCACATAATTTATTAAAATCTTTACTAATTAGCATGGAAAGGGTTGAAACGCTTTTAGTTAAGCACTAGCATTACGCGTTTGTTAGCACATGAAATATCTCAATTTATATTAATAATGAGGTTTAATAATTTTATCTTGAAATTTTAACGCGATTGTTTCAACTCGTTAGCTGGAGACGCTTGTACGACTAATAATTTTGAATTTTCGTTCCAGGGAGAGAGCGACGACTGCATTTCCCGACTGGCCATCAGGGACAAGATTCTTGTCCAGTGCGATTAAATTCATGGCTTTGTGACACTATTTCGTTTTATTTCATCACTTACAAATCGCACCTTCAGTAATGTTTTACTTCTCCGAGTTCGTACGTTGGGAAACAAGAAAAAACTATCCATGTCGCTCAAGGCCCGTTTGTTATTCGACCTAGGTATTTGTGCCGAGTTTATTCTTGTGGAGTGCGAGTGCAATCTGCTGTCTAAAAATAAAGGAAAATAATTTATTCCAAAATCAGTCACGCACGGAGCAGAGTACAATCGGGTTTTCAATCAGTAAGACTACAGCCTTAAAATTAAAATATGGAAGTCGGTTTAAAACTTCTAATTGTGATCAGCAAGACAACAATCTTAATCTTACGGGTGGAAGTCCCATTGAACGTTCTCATTATGATTCTTAATTTTGTGCTAAGGACGACATTGAGTATTGACCCATAAATGTGTGCTTTTTGTGCGTACATCTTAGAATAAGAACTGCACTGGAAAGATGGCCGATTGTAACCTTGATTCTGATGAATGAGATGACCGTAAATGACAAAATTGAACTTGTTGCGAATTATGCCGAGTGATGAGACCTCTATTGTGATTTGTAATAAGACTGAATTTGTACAGATATGGATTCTCGTGTTGTCGGAAAACGCGTATTAAGGGTGGGGTGAGAGTTGAAAATTGTACTGATCCAGTGTGTGCCGCTGCAGAATAAAAATAATTCCGTCTAAAAGTAAATCGTATGACGTGTGACATGAAATGGTTAATCGGTTATCAATGGTTAAATAAGGATTCAAAATAATACAGTCCATCAATTAAGGGTTCAAATCACATTTAATGCTTCAAACTTCGGTATCTAATGTTAGCTGAGCGCCTCGCGTACTGTGGAGAAGTCAAAGCTTAAATCACTACATATTAATTGAATACTTCGTCATACACGGTGAAATCTAAAGACATCGAGAGTCTAAATAAGACGGATAATTGCCGATTTTTCTTCGGTTAACAATTCATGATTTGATGTAGTTATGATAGTGGCGATGCTAAAGCTGCATGTAGATACCGTAACCGCGAGTGAATATTCTGTTGTCAGTAACGTGCACGGATGACGAGCTTGAACCGGTAGTTATTAAAATTTAGGAATGATAGGTTAGTTTGCTATGGCTTTTCGTACATCAAAGTTGAAATTACCTGTTTTCATGGTCCTCGAGCGTTTTCATCATTTAGATGTAAAAAGTACCGGATGATCATCAAGCTGATGATAGAACAGTTCAACCAATGCGCGTGTTTTCTGGTTACAATATTCTTTTCATGTCTTAGAATTCTATGTAGTGCCTGTATCGCAAGTCAAGTTACTAAAAATTTCAGGGACTTGACACCTTAAACGTATTACCCCGGTAAACCTCGACGTGGATTTTGTATTCACACGGTCACTGTCGGTATCACCGACCGTGTGAGAGCACCGCCAACCTTCTCGGGGTAATACGCTAAGGTTTAGTTTGCGAAACAAAAGCGTGTCCCGCATGTATCAAGCTGTGGTTAACTACGTCTATTTCAAAGTGATCATGTCTAGCAAGGATAAGAACACGTTTCCAGTAATGAAAGCAACTTATGATATTTATCATTCGAGCAACTTACGAACTTGGTCTCGTGGGAGCTCAAAACTTGGTAGGACTATTGAATGCAAACCAGTCGGTCTATGGAAGTCTATTTTTTGAGGGTCCACATCTCCTTGACTTCGGTGGAAACGGAGCAATAAAATCAGTTTATGAACGGCTTTGAGTAATGCATTGTTTTCCCAAAAATTTATATTGAAATAAATAGGGAGATTAAGTTGACATTCATTTCACGGCATAATAAAGTTATTTTGAGTGCAAAGCTAGGTGTAAAAAATTCAAAGCGCGAAGGGAAGAATGTGCGCCCAATCATACAAGCCTAGTAAAAGTTCTAAACATAAAATTATTCTATCATTCCATATACTTGGATTAAAATGACCAGTGTACAGTTTTGACAGTTTAAATAAAAAACTTCAAGTTATCGTTGTCAGTCTCACAGAAATAACAGAACATGTAGCACTTTCTGGTAAGTAGAGAGCAACAAACTAATAAAAATTGAACACTGACGAAATTATAAATTTTACTATTATTTTTTTAATTTTGGGTCTCACTTGACTTAATAATTTACTAATGAAGACCTAGCATAAGCACACAATAGCTAATTTTTTATGCATAACTTTTATGAAGTACATCGTGAATCAGGGTTCACGACACAAAGCTTATAATACAAGTGCATTATTTCTATTAGTTCTTTTCCTAATAAACTGGGATTATCACGTACGGTGGCGAGAAAAATAAGATTTATTTCCCTATAAACCTTCATTTGTTATAGGTATGGTTGTATTCCAAACGAAAATCATTCGCAAGGTATGTAAAACTAAAATGTCAGAAATTACGGTTATTTACATCAAAATACAATGTGTTCTATTAACTGTATTATTTACGACTAAGATCATAACCTTAGTTATAGCCGGAGGAATGCACAGACATACCTATTTGAACCCCGGAGTTCAACTGGTGCGGCTGTCCGACACCAGGACCGGAATCCGAGCTTTGTGCCAAATTTGGTGATTGCCAGAAGCAATGATTGCCTTTTTCTGTGATATTTTTTTCCGACCCCAACTTACTTATTTTGAATAAATTATACTTTTTTAGAGTCTTGGACCTTCAAGTTCTATTTGTGAACAATTCATCAAACCCATTTAAGATCAATAACGCGACGTAGGATCCCGGTGGCGACATCTGGCAACATCATTGTTTCTGCTTGCAGGGAATACTCTTTAGTTTCCTAGTGACTCAAGAAATGCCAGTGAGGCAGGTGGCTAATACAACGTTTATAAAATCTTTGAAGAACGCAAATCGTTAAATAAGCTAATGATTGAACTGAGTACATCCTTATGCCTCGTGGTGGCGGATCGTTTCTTATCTTCGTTCTCCGCTACTCCACTTGGTTGCATTTCGTGTTTGAAGTAACGTTTCACCAGCCTAACCCTTTTTAGGATACTAATCGATACATTGAACAGTAATTTGTGACTCTATTTTTAGTGTTTGAGACAAATTATGTCGTCTCCACCTCAAGAATTCGGGGGAATGGACCCTGAAGTCTACGACGAATACCTTGCCTTTGTGACCGATGGTAGCCTTCCGCTGCGAATCGCTTTTCTTGCTGCCGCTGAGAGAAGGAAAGCCAAATTCATATTTACGAGGCAATGTCGTAGTTATGGATTTAATTTGGATCAGGCCGGTTTGCCTTTTCTTGTACATTTGCGTCAAAAGAAATTAAAGGATAGAAAAAAGGTGAAAGGGGAAGTGAACGAAGATGACGATATGGAAGGCTTGGAAGTTGACGTCAATGATGTGACGTGCGCCGTCCAGCGCGTCATAAAGAAGGGTGATGTTGAGCAGCTGGTAAGAACGATCCACAGCGAATTGGGTAAGGAAACGAGCGCCTTGCGTGTATAATCGGTATTTCTCTGTAGTCATCTAATGAGTGATTGTTTGTTGTTTAGTTTTCGGCGTTTTTTAAATATGCAAAATTCGGCATGAATGTACGTTGTACATCAAGTTGCTACCATTTTAACAGTAGCGAATGAAAAGGTGTGTATTTCTTAATCAATATTAAAAAATTGTAGAATTTGAAGAAGTACTGCATACTTTATTTGAACTCTAGCGAGATTGTTTTGGAGTTTGATTTTATTATTAGAAATTTAACGAGATAAAATGCGTACGTTTGTGTATGCAGTAAAAGAAATAACTATTTATTTACCGTTATTAAAAACTGAACTTTCCTGGGCCCTCGGATATTCTACGTTTATAATTAATAGACTGAACCGGGTTGAGATGAAACAAACATTCAAATCGTTATTAAAATTTTGTATGTAGAACTTTTCGAATATTGATATTCTGAGTAAAATATGCATTTTGCGGACGTCAATCGAGACAATTTCACAATGACGGTGTATCGGTTGATGGGTGCTTGATCTCGGGAACTTCAGGCTCTATATGTCTTGCGAGTTTCTACAGGGTGTCTCGTAAAGAAATAAAGAATTTCCCACCTGTACAATGCTTCTATGAGCTTAGAATTTCAACAAAAGTACCAATATTTTTCAGTGCACTTAACAGTCTTATGCACTCACGTTTTTTTTTCGCGCGTCAGTAAATGTGACTTCTTCTAAAATTGCATCGATGATAAAAAATAAAATCGTTCCCTTCAAAACTATTGGTAAAATCAATACCGGTATTACAAAACAGTTGAATGTCTTTCGTAAAACAGTGTGCAATGTATTAAAACGACAATCAAACACGGGTGCAATCTTCAACCGACAGGAAAACGTTAGTTTTCCTGAACGACAACGTTCCTACTGAAAGGGTTGTGAAAGAGGTGAAGATGAACCCTTTATTAATTCCAATGCGTTGTACCGTTTGGGTTTTCAATGCCTTACAACTACTGGCGTTGTGAGAAATGGGAGAAATGTGTGGTTTAAGCTTGCTTTTCTAAGGGAAACACTCCCTAGTTACGTGTAATTCCGTGTCTGAGCCCGGATTCGAACCCTAAAGTCCCTTCTGCGAGGCTATCACGCTAACCAGTACGCCATGGAGCCCACTGATAGATGAGAGTGAAACGAAATCCTTACAGGAGCTTCAGAAAAACAGCAAGACAGCTGGGTATTCCATGCTTATCCATGCAAAGTACATTTGAACATGACTCAAGGTTTAATTGCATTCGAAAAGCAACGCAAACAATAACTTTCAACAGTTTTCAAGAATAAACAGCGAGACGGGCGAATTGATGTTTGCAGAGATCCAGCGGACCGTCGACCCTGTCTTCATCTCGCCTGACAAGATCTTCACAGTGGAGCCTGTCCTTTACTCGCAGAATGATCGATTTTATGTACGTGATGCAGGGGGTTTACCTGAAGATAGTTGTACCTTCTTCAGCCGCATCAAACCAGCTGGAGCTCTCATCCAAAAGTGGAGCTCCTCCTGGAGCTCCTGTCAACTTCACATCCAAATGATGACAGGAAATGTGTTGCTCTGAATTTCTGAATGGAATCTTTGAAAGCAATTACGTCTTCACTCAAGAAAGAACCCCATCACAATCATTAAATTTGAACCTGCGCTGGTGCAAGGTTTATTTCATTTAGTTTTGGGATAAGAAAATATGGCCTCCATCAAGTCCAGATGTGAATCCAATGGATTTCGCTGTGTCTGGTCCATCTTACAAAGTGATGTCCCTGCTGAATTGTACTTAAGTGTGACTGCTCTGAAAAATGCTCTTCAAGCTTCGTGCTCTGCTTTAGATGTTTATGTAGAGCGGAATTCATGTCGCTCAGTTACGCGTTGTCTGGATCTTACGATCAAGGCGAAATGAGGCCATTTTGAATTTTAGTTATGATAACTATAGTGGTGGGCATCAATCAAAAAGCTAACTTCGTTAATTCTTAATCCGTTCGTCAAGAAATAAACTTCAATAACAATTAATCTATTAATTCTCTAGGAAGGTAACGAAGTTAACGATAATCCATTGACGTTATTTATAGTTATATTATAGAAAATTTTACTTATTTATTTATAGGAAGTTAATTTAGCCATGTATGAAATTGAATTTACACAACATGGGAGCAAAGGAGTTACTGCAGGTTAGGGAAGTCAGCCTGCAGATGTGGTAGCAATATAAGAATTTTATTAAAAGATTGCTGTGCATTATGGAATTATAATAAGTTAACAAGATACGCGGCACTTGGGGAGGGAAGACCACCACCGTTCATATGCTGTCTCGTCGTATTGGAATTACTTTCAAGGAGGATTGTTATACAAACTATTTTTCTGTGAGCCGATCACCCCTAAAATTCCTGGGCTCATATCCTTGTGTTGAAAGTCTAAGATACACTTTTAGTGAAAATGCTAAGTCAATTCGTCCAATACTTTTCACGTATTCTTGTTAACAGGATAAAAAGAGACAGACAAGGAAGGGAGAAAAATGTGCATGCAAAACTGCGCTTGAATGGAGTGCACTTGTGCATTGTTATCACTTGACAAATGAGCAAGCTCAATACTTTTATTTGGAAGCGCTCCGTTTTCCTTAATTTGGATGCTTTTACACTTCTTGATATCATCATGTAGTTTAGTATTGGATAAAGAATTTAAAATTTATGGAAAATAGAAATTTTATCCTGTCTAAAGTTGTGTCAAATTGAACTCTTGCGATTGTAAAAAAAAAGAGTCGCCCATCTTTTATGTTTGTTGAAGCTCACGATTGTGTGCACCACGTCTCTAAAAGTTCAAATATAAATCGAGTGCATAATTGCTGAATGTTTGAGAATAATTCGATGCATTGAGTGAGCATTTTGATACATGTACATGGAGTATTCAGTAGCTAGAAATATCGGGAATAATAAACCCCCGTCATGCACTCTCCTGTGTACAGGCATACCTAATTCAGATCAGCGCAACACGCCAAGATTGAGGAAACATTTATTTATACAAGTAATTTACATCAGATGCAGGTTTACAATCAAATGAGGAATG
>VOMN01088848.1:0-29312 GCA_014899125.1 Orchestia grillus
TGTGGTGTGGTGTTCGTGTGTTATTCAGGCACACCTGAATACAGGTGCAGCGCTCAGGCACACCTGAACAGTCACCTCAGTGAGGGCACACACACAACACAGACATCCTCACAGGTCTCATTGAACACAGCGCAGTCCGTACCTGCATTCACAGGAACTGCTCCGCAGTTTCATCATTTGACGGAGGTTCTCAGCTCGTTAGCCATGCGTGGCCGCGCCCCATAGACGGCACCATAGGTAGCAGGTGCCAGGGCAAGGATAGGGTGGAGTTCTGAGACGCTATTGCATTTTGAAGTTAGACATGCTTCTCTCATGTTTGCTTTCTCTCTCTTTACACGGACAGGTGGTTTCAGTAATTTTAATATTCAAATATGAGGGTGTGAGGGTGTGAGGGTATGAGGGTGTGAGGGTTCTCTTTTAACGCTAGGAATATCCGAGTGCCGACAGGCAAGCAAACCATTACGTAACGGAGGAATGCATTCTTTCAATGGTCCACATGAGGGCCACATCACGGAGAACGTGTTTATCCAGTTGACCTTGAACTAGTGTTGCAGGTCAATGGTATCTATTGAAAAGGGTTTAATCTAATTGATATTAAACTAGTGTTGAAGATGAGTAGTATTAATTTCACTGGTATTAAGTTGGTTGATCTAGAACTACGATCTACCGAAAACAATATCTTTTCAATTGATCTTAATCTATTTGACGTCTAACTAGCATTGAAATATATATACTCCGCTCGTATTACGTAATCAGTTCAATTATGATCAAACCAGCGGTATCGCTCAGGCCTCACAGCGGCCGCTGCCGCAGTACAACCCAAGACCTGCACCAGCAGCTGGAGGAGCAGCGCATGTTACCTTTTAATATTCACGCCCCGCATGTTGCGTACGGGTGACGACAGGTGGGGATTATTCATCGTGCATTGAATCATCACCACGCGTGAGTGGCAGTACAATGTTTTGGGGCTGTTTCCCAGCACACGGCACTGGTGGTGCACTGCATTGTAGTGATGGGGAGGTGGATGGGGCCATGTGACGTCAAATATCGGAGAAGAGTCTCGTATCCAGTGCGAAGTGTTCAGTCCAGAAACGCGAGTGGACGTTCCAACAAGATAACGACCCGAAGCACTGGGCAAAATAAACTTCCGAATGGTCTATGAAGAACAAAATCGATGTTCTGGCCAAGTCAATCTCCGGACCTGAAGCCATTCGGACGCTGGGGAACATTGGAAAAGAAGGTTCATCATAGAAGTCCTATGAAACTTGAACAGAAGAAAATATCAGTTGAAGAATAACCTAATGGACCACCACATGTTTACGAACGCCTTATTTCACCATATGAGACGTCTCCGGGCACTAATTGGGAATGAAGGGTTTGCGCCTAAATTTTAACATGGGGAACTGTCTCAACTAAATATTTTTGCCCTGCACTGTATGTTTGTATATACATGAGATCATATACTTGAAAAATGGAGAAATCTGTTAAATATTTTCAGTCTACATTACAAAGTGTAGATTCTGGGCGAGTTCTTCGAATGTTGGGTGACAAGAAGTTTGATAAAAAATGTAATCTCACGCGTGCAATTAATTCCCCCACTGCATATACTCGTAGACGGTTTTAAAATATTCACAATGTTTTAGACCCTTCAACTTTAACAGGAATTCCCTTTATAACAGCCGAACACTCTTCATGATCACAACTCCTCATTACTCTTGCGAGGAGCACATCCTTCTCTTACGTACTTCACCCACTACCCTTTTTCCCTCTTTCCATACATTCACTAAGAAGGATTCGAAAATAACACAGCACTCATTGACATTCCGTCTTCCAGGCCTGCTCGGAACGGCGGAAACTTCTCACGGAATCCGCACGTCCGCCAAATCACGACCACGTCCGCAGCTCATGCGAGCTTCGCGGATGACCCAAGAAGCGGACACGGACGCCGGAAATAACGGCGCCGAGCCGTCCGTCGGTTGACCCTTCGAACACGCGCCTCGTATCACACCTACGAGCACCACAGTCATTTCTGGAGGACATTCATTAGACGTAATACAGTTCAGCTTTAAACGCGTACGGTTACGTTCAAAACTACAGTGAATGTGTACAAGCATATTCGACTGGAATTTCTCGATTTAAAATGTAAGTTGGTCCTAACAGGGTTACATTAGTATCCATTGTTTTTAATTTTAAATGGACGTAGATATTTAGTCTATGGCATACGGCAATAAGTCAAATGGTATCAAGAAAATAAATAGCATGCTATTGCTTTCAGCAGGGGGGTATGGAGGGAGTGCTATCACTTCTATGTGTTAGGCGATGATGCACCGGCGAGGGTAAAGCTATGGGTAAAAACTTACAGAAACTATAAAAAAATACAAAAAATTCATAAAAGATTGTTAGTTATTTCAAAGCTTCCTATCTACCCGACATGTGAGCCAAAGAGAGTGAAGCGAAAGTAAGTTTTAGTATTGACTCTAGGGAACGGGGAATTATGCACAAGGAGTGTCCCCACTCCTGATCCCCTACAGTTAGAAACAGCTAGTTAAGAATAAAAACAAAGAAAAGACAAAGATGCAGTAGCGAATAAGTGTGAAAACTAAGGAAATGGGCACGGAAAATGGTCTCAAAAGCCTACCTATAGTTGAGGTAACCAAACCCTGCCCCCCCGGCGGCCGCCAGTCCCCATAGAGTACGATAGACAAACCTAACCCTATTTCCTATGGTATATCCTACGCTATACCTAAGGAGGGTGGTATATCCTAAGCCGTGGTATATCCTAAGCTATGGTATATCCTACGCTATGGTATATGCTAAGCTGTACCTAAGGAGGTTGAAGTTTTTTACTTGGCGCTTTTCTGAAATGTTCATGTTCTCACGAACTGATATTTCAGAGGTAGCATTTTCTCAGTTTATGGTTTTAGTACCATGGCCATGTTAACATACGGTAGGAATGGTGGCTACCTCATTTACTTCAGTTTAGGCCGTCTTCATCATTCACACACCCTGTTTAATGCCCTGCCTTTATCGTGATATACAAGTCACGCGGCAACCACTAACGCGACATCAGATACGTTAACCTTTTGAAATTCTCTGAAGTGCTGGTGACAAGGCGGCGCTCGATATAGGATACCTGAACATGCGATTTTATTTTGTTATATATATTTTTTCCTGAAATCATTTCGATCCTGCAATCCTCGTTTCTTCCCGTGTTTCCTTTTCTTACACGAATTCGTTCTCACAACTACGCCCAAACAAACTTGTAAGAATGACGTTGCACGCCGTCTTACTCGCGTACATTCGTGCGTTGTTGTGAAAACGAATGTAAGATTCAGCCATTCGACACGTAGCGTATCAGCACTTGGTGCAGTTCTGATGGTTCAAGTTTCCCAAATCACAGTACTACAGTTGCGTGACCCGTCAAAAATGACGGGGGCAAACTGCACAGGGTGTTCACACTAAAAATGCATCCACTCATTTTGAATATTAACAATATTATGTGTGTATGTATGGTACCGTCCAAAAGTTCAATTCCGATAGATGTATTTTCGAAACTTTATCCCTGCAAAAAGCAGCTCAAAAAACTAGAATTGCCTCCACCGATTTTAAATATTGATAATATTATGTATTTATGATACCGTACAACAGTTAAATTCTGATACATTTCCTTAGCTTTTATCCCTTCAAAGCGCAGTTTAATAAACATCAGCGGATTCATATTTAAAACCAGTGGACACATCACCCGTTGAGACCTTGTGAAGTTACTTCTGACACACACAACACGTAGATAGAATGAAATTACGTTCAATGTATTGTTCTCTTATCAAACCTGATAAGGGGGCCGCACATACCAATCAACTAACCGCAGGACGTAATTTCTACTTTAAAACTTCAATGGATTTGTACTCCGTGGTGCTTACAAAACATGTATTTACGGTGTCATGCGAGGTTCTCAGGTGTACTGAACGAACAAACTTAATTGTGTCGTTTGAAAGAGAGATTATTTATTTCGATGGACGTAACACACATTCTTTAATGAATCTCATTTTCAAATAAGAATACGGTGCTGCAATAAAAATTCAAGTCACTTTGATGCCGCAGACTTTGATTTTTAATAAAGTAGCTGATCGCTCACTTTGATGTGATGATAGAAGTAAAAAATTTAAATTATTGTACAAATACGGGAAATATTTTGTCATGCACTGTACAATTGAGAGTTACGTATGAAAGAAAGGCTATAAACCAAGAGGTGAGCATGTGACTAATAACCTATAGAGTATGATGCAGTGATATCTCGAGGTAAAGTTATGGAATGTTCTAATAGCAATAGCTTTACATCTCTTGATCCTTGTAAAGTATTATGAAACATTGCTACAGCTTAGTACTGGTACTATTACTGCAGATAACGGACAAGAATTGCAACATAAATGGATGTGCATGCAAAATTAAGAAGTCTATACTCGCAGCGTTTAGGTTAGATAGAGTCTTGTATAGAATAATGGAGAAATCTATTGAAACATACGTCAGATAAAACAATGAATAATTATGCAAAATGCGCAACATAGTATATGATTTTTTTTGTCGTTCAGCGATCGAAATCAACCGAGTCGCTTGAGCTAGAGACGTTGACCAAAGAAATATTAAGTTTTAAATAAAGAAAAATGACACGTTAACTAAATAAATGTTAAACGCGAACTAAAGAATTACTAAACGGTAATTAAAGAAACTTTAGGCATCACTTACGGAAATAAAATGCTATCAAATACCCAGACCATTTACTCTCACATGTACATCGAGGGTTCATGATTCCGACGAGAAAAATAAGAATAGAAGATGCAGCCTCGACTTACAAAAGTTTTTTAGCCCCTCACTCAGACAACAGCAAAAGAAAGGCATCCCTCTGTTAGTGATGGAAGACACCCGTAAGAGCTTCTGTCATGGGACCCCACCGGACCCGATGGTTTACTCCACAACGTCACAGTCGGCCCTGTCCCCCCACCCCCGTGTCCCCTAGTACAGCCATAGCCCCACGAGGGGGAACAGTAAAATGGGTCTTGCCCATCGAAAGTGGGGGGAAGGGCGTCAACCACAATCTATCGTCCTTCGCTTACGCTTATTCCTATTGACTTGGTGGATTTCGATCACTACGACGTTGATTTGGTGGGTTTCACATCAAAATGACATCGCCTCGCCTCCTCCACAGGAAGATTCATACCTCTTAATGCACCTCTCACCCCATCCAACCAACCGAGTCTCGGCCTACTCGTCTCTCCAGCGGAGTTTAACTCACCAATTCTCTTTACCAGCCGGAGCTCATCCTTTCTCAGCCCCATAACACCTTTTGATCAGCTCTACATACTAGCTCTTCAACAAGGCCTGTTTGTCTGCGCACCTCTTCATTCGTTAACCTCTCCATGTAACACCCGGCACGCCTCTCAAGCGCCTCATCTCCAACACGTCCGACCTTTCCTGCCTTCCACTGCTGTCGTCCTCCCCCGCATTTCCAAGCAGCCTGCTGGAACCACAACGCTTTCGTACAGACTCAAACTGAGGATACATTCCATGTTATACATGAAGAAGCGCAAAACGTTCATTGAAGAAATACTAACCTTAACTAAAGAAATGGTAAATGTCTACTCAAAAAATAGTAACGTTAACCATAGAAATACTGAACGTTCTCTAAAAGAAATGCTAAACGTTTAATAAAGAAGTACTAAACGTCAAATGAAGAAATGTTAAACTTTAACAAAAAAACACTAAACGTGAACTAGAGAAATACTATACGTTAAATAAGGAAACACTACGTTAATTGAAACTAATGCTATATGTTAGCTAAACTAATGTTAAACTTCAACTTAACTAATACTAAACGTCGGCCAGCAT
Source organism: Orchestia grillus (assembly GCA_014899125.1). Classification (NCBI taxonomy): domain Eukaryota; kingdom Metazoa; phylum Arthropoda; class Malacostraca; order Amphipoda; family Talitridae; genus Orchestia; species Orchestia grillus. Next base: position 5,884 of record VOMN01088848.1, read on the forward strand.
TCAGGTCGGGCACAAAACAAACGGGGTTTGCTGTGGGGCGACTTAGGAGGGAATCCCCAACACCTAATTAGGTAAGCTGGCTGACACGCGTTCAAAAAATTACCTTCTACCTAAACTTATTTAGCCCCTAAGCCGTAATTCATTTCCCACCGAGAACTAATCTTTTCCGTTATCTTGGTGTTTGAACAAAAAACATTAATACACAGACTACAGTAGGTGCCTTAGTCGTCACATTCTTTACATGTTGAAATATGAATATTTAATCAACATTGGTGCCAGATGAAATACAAATAACCTTGGAAATAGCTATACAAAACTTGGCAAAAATTCTTATCGTTCTGCCTCAAGGTTTCATTCACTGGCATGGGGTGGCTGTAGCAGCCAACATAGGGGGCGTGGGGTGGCTGTAGCAGCCAACATAGGGGGCATGGAGCGGCACACGCTTACACTGTAGAGGGTGGATTCACACATATTAACCTGACATTGGCACCTCCGTGATATTAAGTGCCTAAATTTTATGGAAACATTTCAAACTGATTTCGGCCACAAATGGCTCATTATCAGGTAGTTAAATTACAAATTTTCGACTCTTTCGACAAATTTTCGCCAACAACACCGCTGTTAAAATAGGATTATTATTCACTTCTACTAGACGCACTCCACACACCTGACCTTGCCTCTTGCCCTAAAACCTTCATTGTTAGGTTAGGTTGGGGGTACGGTTAGGTTGGGGGTACGGTTAGGTTGGGGCACTTTCTGCCATTACTCTCTGCTATTCTGCGCGTCTAACGCTAGGCGAATTTTTCTTATTCTAAAGTGACGTCTGAATTTCTGTGAGACCCTGTACTCCACGGCGGGTTCGCTCAATGTACACGCGAAGTGGCAAGTTTGAACTCTCCAGCAACTCTTGTGACCACATAAGCTGGTCTCCAACTCACACAACTCTCCAGCAACTCTTGTGACCACATAAGCTGGTCACCAACTCACACAACTCTACAGCAACTCTTGAGACCACATAAGCTGGTCTCCAACTCGCACAACTCTACTAAAAATTCTTACCTCGTGTCACTGCAGACGCAAACGTTGCTAACCGTAGGTGTGAATTTACGGAATAGTTCATCGTAACATACTAACAAAAAAATGCTGAATTCAAACTTCACGCGCGTATCGACAGCACATTGTGTACACGGATGATGTCATATATATAGAGCACAAAAGAACGTGTGAAGGCTGCATAACGAGCAATCATACACTGCAGTTTTGAACGGTCAATTATCATGAGATGAAGGCTTCTCGTGTGGCACCAATTAACCAAAAGGGATACAGAGGAAAAGGTAATAATCACTGCTGAAGATATTTGTAAGAGAGGCACACTTCGAAATCACCTGCCACTCTGAGGCACAGTGACTGTAAACAACACAGCCTTCTCATTGAAAATAAATTAAACGACACGCGCACAAATAACGAAGTAATTCACAAGTTCTCATTGAAATTTCAAGCAATACAGTATACTTATTGAGACAAGTAATGTTTCAAGCCCAATGTAACTGAAATTCACACAACTTACCAGGGTATTTAATTTTTATTCGCCTTCCATTTTGTACTATCTTGAATTTACCGCGTAGAAAACAACACTTTAATATGTAGCACGAGAGAAGTCACACGGAGCTCTCTTGCACTGACACCACACTTGACCACGGCTGCACTGCGACTGAATCCGGAATCGCCGAAATCACTGGATGATTGACAGGAGCACAGGACCAGAAGTGGTTTACAGAAGACCTGTGTGCTTGATTTGTAACAGGACTCGGTGGCCTGCCTTATTCTGCGAATGCAGCACAAGTAAAGTAACCTTGCACACATTAATATTTCATAGAGACATGATATCCATTTCATGCAGGCATGGAGTTAAGTTTCAAGAAGTTAATTTACGGTAGCCCTCTTCCTAATGAACTTCATGTTAAAAATGTTAAAATAATAAATAGAATGAATAAAGTGCTACAAAAGGTTTCAAAGGGGCTTGGCTATCATGAAATAAGCATTAACATCGATAAAACAACGTACATGTTATTTTCTTATAAACGAATGCAAGTCTCCCGTGCATCAAAATCGGTGATGGACAGATTGAAAAAACTAACTTATCAAAATTCCTGAGAATTATTGTCGATAAAAACCTCTTTAAAGAACATATATCATATATCTGCGCTAAGGTATAGAAATCTATTGGGATTCTTAATTAAGTTAAAAATATATTACCTGCAGAAGCGTTAAAAATAATGTACACGTGGTTAATTCATCCGTAATATAACATAGAAGCATGGCATGGAGCTAACAAATATAAAACGAACATACTTTTTACTCTATAAAAAACATTAGGGCGATGAGTAATTTGGAGTTGATGCGCATACAAATGACTCATATCAATGCTTGAAAATTTTTACACTTCCTGATCTTTATCAATATTCCCTGTGAGCATTCATGTATAAAACTTTGAGTGATGAAGGCGATGAAGACCTGAAGCAATTATTTTCTGCTCAAACTGATCATCATGGATATTTGACCAGGAACCGAAGTAAATTTTTACTTCCCTATTATTCCAAACACGATTGCAGTTTAGTTTCCACTACAACGGTGTTAAAACTTGGAACTCATTGCCTTCTGCCGTTCGTAACATAAGTACACTCCAAATGTTCAAAAGGAATCTTGAATTCTATTTCCTATCAAGATACTGAAGACGTTACTAATCAATTATAGTCTCATATCCTGAAGGGCTGTCGAAAAACCATTCACAGTGTATGTCAATGAATGAATTCATAGTACTCATATATTATAGAATGCTTAGTCTCCATTGACTAAACATCATTGACTTCCTAATTTTAAATCATATATACTTCTCCCTATAAATTCTGTACTTGACCAGCCTTGTGTAAGGCAAGGATAAATGCATCAGGATATTTAAATGTATATGTGCGCTTAGCTTATGGTCCTGTAGGATGCCCTAGAAGTCATAGAACTTATTCAGGCCCACAAGTAGCTATGAATAAAACTGTCCATCGTAATAGCATGAGAAATCCAATTATATAATATCTTTAAATGATGTATAAATTGTTTTAAAACTTTGCATGGTCCCGCACAGCTGAGTGAGGTGAAATGATTCAGCGGGAACCAGTTCTAATGCTTACTCCTGCGTGCTCGCGTCTCATGGCTGTCCAAAATATCTACAGTTATTTGTGTTTGTTATCAATGATTTTTTTAACTTATGGAGAATATTAAACACATTGATGTGAGTCTTTCCTTTAAGGTATCCCCATAGGAAAAAATTACTGGGCGTAAAATCTGGAGACGGTGGTGGCCACGGAACGTCACCAGGGAGAAAATTTTAAGGAAAAAACTGATCCTGTTTCATGCAAACTTAGGTCAATTAAAATAATAACAGAGGAACATAAGGAAAATGTTTGCGCGAAATTACTGATGTTGGAAATACAGATGAGTTGTTAGTAAATCTACATTCCGGGTCAAAATTGGAAATCGGATCATTCCGCGTAAGTTTCATATTAGTGGTATGGCGCGTTTTGTTTCGTATTATGTTTATAATGTTTATGATAATGAAAATTTAAGGAAAATCAATTTATAGTGTACATGGTTTCTTCTGCTTTTGCGCTGTCACAGTTACGTTAGGTTGAGAAATATTTGTTTCAATAATTGGGCACAGAGTGACGCATTATAGTTTTGTGTTTGTCTGAACTTGTAAAGATTTGAACTTAATTTTTGTCGAATTTACATTGTTACATTTTATTAGCGTTTGATATTTAGGAATAGTTAGAACATCTTTCTCAGAGTGTGATCTAGCCCATACAATGGTTCCCTAGAATAATGATTTTTGGAAAAAATGAGTCCATAAATCTGCAAAAGTTTCACTTAGCACTTGAAACTGTACTTGAGGTGTACTGTTGCATTTTTGCAGCTTCCTCTATAAAATCCTTAAAAGGTGGTAAGATTAAAAAATGTTATTAAAGTCCCTAAAGTGCAATAAAGAATAGGTAGTTGATTCATTTAGAAAATTAAAGTAAATCAAAATGTACTACTACTAAATAAACTTGTTGAAAGTTTTCTCTTTCATTAAAATCTCAGCATGAACACAAATAATTGTATCTATTACAGAACTTTACCCTCCTCCTATTCAGTCAACATTATGTTAAATGATTGCAATGAAGCTATGGAGTCAGTAATGTAAGGTCCAGCCTTCTAAAAAATTAGCCCAAGGTCAACATTCTGCTGCTAAATTCTAAAATTACACATTGCTTGCCTTACAACATTTTCTGCTTCTAAACATTTTCAAAAGTATGTTAGCAGGTTGAGAGCAAAGTTCCTATTTACTGATGCAAAAATGAAGGTTTTAAGATGAATAAGATCCAGTTGGCTAGTTGAGCAGATATTAACTATTTTGCATTTTTTCTTACTTCCTCTTTGTGGACATAAAAAGAAAATGTAACACAAGAAACTGGATATGATCTATCACTATCCCTGTGTTCCCATTTTTGTTTTCACAGATTCTTTTAAAACAGATTCTTTTAAAAATTGAATTCTAAATTTTAGGATTATTTAGAATTAGGTTATGATAAATTTAGATAATTTTATTAAACAGTGATAATGAGACCTTATTTGGAAGCCATGCTTATAAGCTTTTAGTTTTCAACATTATTTGCTTTTAAGCAATATTGGTGCGCTTGTGCTTCCATTCCTATTATCTAAGAACAAGTTTTTAAGAAATTTAATATCTATGTATTTTACAAAAAAGTATGTGAAATATGGGCAACCCTTGACAATAAGTTGACATACTGTAATCTGTATGTCTTACTTATTTTAAATACCATTTGATTCATGCTAATAATTTTTATCTTGAAGTGTTTGAAAAACTTTACAAAGACTTTTGTACTTATAGTACTCGTACTTTAGAAATTGCCTTTACCTTTTTTCCAATCTCTAGTAAATAAATTTTTATCATCACTTCATTATTCCTATTGTTTTTTTCTTTCTGCTAGCTTGTAAAACTGATTTATGATAGTGTATTTTGATTGCCATTTTCAGTGGATTTGACTTTTCTGTTATTATGCTTAATCTTGATATGGAAATGCTTAGTTTTAGCTTACAAAGTCCCTCTAGGAATCTCATTATATGACTAGGCTGAAACCTCTTAAACTTTTGCCTAATTTGCTGTGATCAAGAAAATTCTTAGCATTACTCTGTGTCACATGCAATATAGACCAAGAGAGGATGTCACTAGGTAAACCAGCTTATCAGAAAGATGCCCTTAGCATGCTTGGGAAGTCAAACCAATTTATACAAGTCTGCTGAAGACTATCACTGGCCTCTATTCTATGCTCTCACCAAGAAATTCTTCATCACTTCTACAACTGTCAAATTACACTCCAACAGCAGTTGACTAACATAACTTCTATTTTAAAATACCTAAATCTTTATCACCTTCTTTAGAGCATAAAGCTTTTCCCCTTACTCAGTCTGTACTCCTTTGTTTTTTTTAACTCTTTTGTTCCATTTTTTGAAGTCTGATTCAGGTTTACATGTTTCATAATTTCTTAATGAAGATCAATAGATCTGTCACTTCTCACCTGTACAATTTTTAGGATATTTAATTTTCTTGCACATCTTTTGCACACTTTTTCCCTTGCACTTATACTTTGACTTTCTTGAAAAATCTCACTCACCTATAATTTTCTATACATTCAATTCTCACATTGTGATTTAATACAGCTTTTATCACTCTCTCAAAAACAAACTCCATCAAAATTCGCCTTTAATTGCCTCCACAGCTGTGGAGGCAATCGCACCAGTGCGTATCTTTTGCCAGTTTCTTGCCCTTCACTCTTGAGCCTCCATCTTTACTTAGCATGCACCTCAGATACTTTTACTCTTTTATTCTGTGGTTATATCTCCTATTTTCTACTGTCGCTCCCTCTCTTCTCCATTCACAACCATAACTTCAATCCTGTTCCCACTAAATTTTTCATTAAAATCTTTACTATAGCCATTTTTAATATCTAGCAGTACCTGCAATTCATGCTATGATTCATTATCAACATGTCATCAGCATACAACAGAGATCTCAGTTTTTCACCATTGACATAGAATCCTAAGCCACTCTTTTGCATATGAAGAGCTAATTTTTCTGTGTTGAATCTAAGCAGCAACAGCAATAAAATGCACTCTATATTACTTGCCTTATTCAGTTTTTTAGTCACCCAACCAGTATATTGCATTTTTATTTTCATAGACTTTTTACAATATTCCATCTTTTACTGACACCTATTTTTCCAAGAATGTTAAGCAGCCTCAAATGTTCCACGCTATCATTTGCCTTTTTAATATCTAAGAATGCCAGATGCAGTTTTTATTCTCTTTCTTCATTCTTTCAATTTTTTTTATTCACTATGTACAAGTTGTCCTTACCCCATCTGTCTCTCTTGAACCCATTCTGCTCCTCACCCATCCCTCCATGTTTTTTTATGATCTGTTTCATTCAGAATGCCACAGAAAATCTGACTTGCAGTGTCAGCCAAAGCTATAGGTCTATAAATTCTTCAGTTCTTTCATACTTTTATGCCCACCCTTGTGCACCTATGCAACATTGCATTTGTTCCACACATCTGGAATTTTCACTCCTCCATATCTCCTCAAACATTTCAGTATGCTTACCACACTCGTGTCCCCATGTTTATACAACTCTTGTGGGATACTATCAGGTCACCTAGCTTTCCCACTCTTTATCTTTTTCAAAAAACTTTGAATATCTTTTCATGTAATTTCACTTTTTTTTTGCAGTTCATATTTACCAATCTGAAGATTTATTACACCTGCGGCATTTCCTTGTTCATTCATTCCTCATATCTTCTCAAAACAGCATTGGTTCCAATAAGCAGGGCTGTGCCTGCTGTGGAAATTATTTGACTCCACATTTCTATGTTTACTATAAGAATTTTAAATACTTTTCACTACTTCCCAACCTAAAATTTTAAAACTAGTTTCTTTCAAAGTCAATTCCTAAATCTTAACACAGTTTGTGTGACGGTGCTCTTTGGCTGAAGGGAAATTGACTCACCTTAACACAGGAAAAGTAGGGAATGTGTTAACCTTAAATTTTTATGTGTACTTGTAATTAAGTTAATTATAGATGAATTTTTCAGATTTTAACCCCCTTTAGAATGGCTGAGCGTCCAGAAGATCTCAACCTCCCTAACTCAATAGTGATGAGACTCATAAAAGATTCTCTACCATCAGGTGTTCTCGTATCCAAGGTATGTGAGACACATTATTTTAAGCAGTAAATAATGACAATTATTCTTGAGGGGATGTAATAATTCATGGAATGCAAGTATGGAGTAATTATCATGATAATAATTTAGTTATTCTTTTAATGAGCAATGCTGGCTGGTATAAGGCATTTAAGTTTAATTTCAAATTAATCATAAAGTTCATGAAGCCTAATAAAGTGTATGTACCTGTGTTGCATTCCATGATGGCAGTTTTCTATTACTTACCATCTGTCAAGCTAATAATATGTACTGAATTCATGTATTAAGAATTCACAATTTTTGTGCAATTTAATAACAGAAAGAACTTATTTTCAATGTGTACTAATGAAAAGATGCAAGGTCTTTGTTTCTAGCATGGACCTCATTCCTTATTTTTTAATTTCCGGCTTTGATTTATTTACATCAAAATTATTTCAATGTATATTTGAATATAAAATCCTTATTATAAATTGGAACACTTGCTGCTCCATTTGCTTGAGGAAAAGAGGTTGCAGATGGCACAGTTTATGCTTTATTTTCTTCCTCACATGTCAGGTTGATTCAACTTTCTTCTAAATATTTCATCGCAAAATCTTTAGTATCTTTGCCTATTTATAGTAGCCTTATTTAAAGGTGGGCTGAGAAAATTTATCTGTTGCATGTATGCAGTGTGTCCTAAAAAAAGTATTCACTCTGTGACTCCCCATTTTACAAGTATATTTTCTTTTTGTTTGAGCTGAAACTAAGAGATGTAATTTTATTGTAATCCTGATGCTAAATTCCCTAAATAATTTCACTAGACTTGTTGCTTGACTTGTATATTTGACTTTGGCTGTCAAAGAGTGAGCGCAAGGCTGAATTTCTCATCCAGGATTTTGTCATTTGGCTACACCTGTAATCCACCACAACTGTCTGCCTTGGATGCTCTAGCTGTCCACCAGATAGAATATAGAGGCTGTTATCAAAATAGAAAAAAGGAAAGAATTTAACTGCTTATATTACTGGTCAAGACTGTGAAAATGAAGCAAAATGGATAGGCCTAGAAGCCTCAAGTTGCCAGATTTAGGTAACTTTAGAAGATTCATTTGCCAGATTTTGCAAACTTTAAGAGATTCATTTGCCAGATTTTGGCAGCTTTAGGAGATTCATTTGCCAGATTTTGGTTAAGGAGGTTCTAATTTAAGAGTTGCCAGATTTTGGTAAAGGAGGTTCTAATTTAAGAGTTGCCAGATTTAGGAGGTTCACCTTGCTTTGACCCACTCAGTATCATGAACATGACTCACGTTTTCAGGAAGCAAGAAGCGCGATAGCCAGAGCAGCCTCTGTGTTTGTGCTGTACGCGACCTCAACAGCAAACGCCCTCGCCCAGGCAAACAAGAAGAAGACACTGCAGGGTCAGGACGTACTGGACGCAATGAAGGAGATGGACTTCGAGCAATTTGTGGAGCCACTTTCTGAGTGTCTTGAAGGTGGGATTCTCATTGTTTCTGTGATGATATTAATTAACCTTTGTATGCCTGAGAAGTTGTTAACCCTCCAATGCCTGGGAAATGGTTGACCTTTTAGTGCCTAAGAAAATGTTTACCCTTAAGTGCCTGAGAAATTTTTCAAATTTAATTTGCAAGAAAATGTTCTTTTTTCTTTGTGTGGGAAAATAAAATCCTCTACTGTATGAGGAAATGTTCATCCTTTACCGTATGAGAAAATTTTAACCCTTTAGTGTGTGAGAAAATGTTAATACTTTTGAGCCTGAGAAAATAATACTTTTGAGCCTGAGAAAATCCTATCAGATGGGGTTGCCATTTTTTTTTTAATGTGAATGTATATGTATGGTAATCACTGAATGATTAATACTATCTATGCTATTGTTTTGTTATGTTAAGGCATGCCAATCATTTCTATTTCCTGTTGCAAAATCTGTGACTTGGTTAAGAAATTTCGATTACTAAGACCTTAAAAAAAAGTTTTATTTATTTATTTAGCTTGAACTGCTGTAGGGGCTTAGCTCTTGACTACCTCCCAAAAAATTTGTGCATGACACCTTGTGATGACTAACGCCCTGCACTCTATGTAGAGTAAACCAAATGTAGTCATTTGAGAACGTCATAAAATAAAGAAAAATTGCGTATAAATAACTAGCGTTCATTGAAATAGACAAAAATGATGTGAAAGATGAAGAAATCATGGTTGGGAATTCAACATTTCGGGATTGAGGGCCCTGATTCGGTTGAATTTGCTCCCGTATTGCACCTCATTCTGGAGTGGTGCGTGTTAGGCTGCGCTGTGCACCTCAGTGGAACACGGTTTGTGTTCCTGATAATTGGGTGTTATTCCCTAATTCCCTTTACCATACTACAAAACTAGAGGAAATGTCATTAATTCCCATGAAGCTTTTCATACGTATTTTGCTTGCACATATGATGTATTACTGGTGTCACGCTGGAGGAAGGCAAATCTAAAAATTCTCTGGTCTGACCACAAAAGCAAAGTTCTAGCCTTGAAATGATTTTTTTCTATTTTGTTGTTGTATGACAAGAAAATAGGGGATTATGATTTTAACTTTTTTTCTCTCTTCTTAATCCTTTAACACACTTGGTATGGCTCTGCAGTCACTGATAAGGTCAACTTTTGCACTACTTTACATTACGTTGGAGGGCTTAAATTCCCCTGCCAATTGATAATGAATGCAGCGGGGAAAATAGCTGTTACTCAATTCATTCGCGTTTTTCTCATTCAAACATAACTTCGAACACGCAAATATCAAACAAAGAACGGTTGGTCTAGCGTGAAATTTAAATTCATTGTAATTTTCCTTTCAATTTATTGATGAATCTCATTTATGGCTTAAAGGGTTTATGATTCCTTGTAGTTTGCTACGCTTGGTTGGAGCTAAGTAGTTTTTTTAACGTTTTAAAATCTAAACCTCTGTCATTGCAGCTTTCAAGAAGAATCAGCAGAGCAAGAAAGAACTCAAGGAAGCCAAGGCCAAAGCGAAGAAAGTCAGCAATGACAAGAGTCCAACCAAGGAGAAGGAAGCTGTCGTTGTGGTGGAGGACGACGAAGAAACAGTTGAAACTGAGGCTGGGCAAGTCATGGAGTCGTGATCTTGATATCTGGAACTGATCTCTAGATCTTGTTTTCTGAAACTGATCTTTAGATCTAATTCTCTAGAACTGATCTTCAGATCTTGTTCTCTGGAACTGATCTTCAGATCTTGTTCTCTGGAACTGATCTTCAGATCTTGTTCTCTGGAACTGATCTTCAGATCTTGTTCTCTAGAACTGATCTTCAGATCTTGTTCTCTAGAACTGATCTTCAGATCTTGTTCTCTGGAACTGATCTTCAGATCTTGTTCTCTGGAACTGATCTTCAGATCTTGTTCTCTGGAACTGATCTTCAGATCTTGTTCTCTAGAACTGATCTTCAGATCTTGTTCTCTAGAACTGATCTTCAGATCTTGTTCTCTGGAACTGATCTTCAGATCTTGTTCTCTGGAACTGATCTTCAGATCTTGTTCTCTGGAACTGATCTTCAGATCTTGTTCTCTGGAACTGATCTTTAGATTTTGTTCTCTAGAACTGATCTTTAGTTCTTGATCTCTAGAACTGATCGTCAAGTCAAGTTCGTCCCTTTAGTTCTTTTTCTCGCCGCTTTGGCGGAGTCGGTCGTGTGAGCCATTAGGTCGTTCGAGTTACGATTAATAGGGTCTTTTTATGCTCCCAGACGCAGGCACGTTGGACTGTCTAAATACGTGGATTTACCTGTTAAAAAAAGTATAATGTGCGCTACAGTTCGTTTGACAAATTGCTCTGGGATGTTTTGGCAGATTTTTTCACGATTCCGGGGAGGTAAGAGTGGACCGCCATTCTTACCCATCTTCGTGGCCGTGCCTGTCTTCTTTTACATCAATGCATGTTCTGTGATCTTCGAACCCTTAAGTGTTACTTGTATCATATCAGATTCATTTCCCTAAAACAGTGTCGTCCTTCTGTCAGAACTTCTTGAGAATTGTTTTCGTTGAACGTTAAAAAAAATTGGTGTAGTAAAGAATCTCTAGCGTAAAATGGGCGCTGACATTTGCTGTAGTTTTTATTTTTTAACACGGCCTTTCATAAGGTGATCGAGGATATCTTTCCATCTTCTGGGGATGCACTGAAGATTAATTCACTTCTGCGTATCTTGTGGCCTTTCTGTTCTCCGGAACATAGGCAGGATTCCAGGACTCCTTGTTTAGGGATTGCTTTGTCTGTTCTCGTCAGCGTCTAGCGCTGTTTAGTGGGATCCGTTCTGCTTTTTTTGGGAATCTGCTGCTGGTCTTGGAGTTAATTCTAGAACGATCATCATTCATAAAGGATATTGGAAGTAATCTAGTTTAGTCTTAAATTCTTATTGTTTCTTTCAAAACTAGTGCGGATATGCTCCCAATTGCATAAAATCGACTGTTTTAGCAATTTCCCCTTTTAAATTAAAATTGCAACTCATTTACCGAAATGACCGAAGATGCTGATGTTTATCGTAAGATGATGAATCCTGTTTTCTTGCTTGTATGCGTGAGATATGAGCTAGTTTTTTCGAACGAAGCCAAACGCAGTCTTTTTCGCAAAAATAATTCGTCTGAGGATCATACAAACCTTCGCCTGCAAGCTCTGTTGTGTCTCAGGCGGAGGAGGGCGGCAGGCGACCGTGCTAGCGACCTGCCGAGCGTCGTCTGCGTTGTGGTTCCTTCCATTTCTCACGTTACTTTTTTAGTCATTTGAGAGGTTCACACTATGATGAGACGTTCAAAGTTTGGGCTCAAAGTTATCACCATAATTAAATCTTAAACCGAGCGCGTGTTATTGCTTTCGTTGAGTTAGAGCGGTGATTAAAACTCGTGAAGTGATACATAGTATCGATAACAATGGTTGATTTTAGTGTTAGATGTTTTTTGCTGTGTAACATGTTATCTAATATCTGTACAATATGGTTGGTCTATAAAATAATTGTACTTGAGAAATATGTTCGTGACTGGTAAGGAAAGCAGATTCTAGATTTCAGAAACCAAAGTACTGCCTTCTCAGTTGCATGGGACGCCTGTTTCGATATAAAATATTTGAAATGAAAGTTGATAAAATTATCAAAAATCATTTGTAGTGAAAAATATGAAAAATATTTCCAATGAACAGGGTTTAGAATGGAAAATACTCACCGCATTCCGTAATATTCGTTGATATAATACAGGATTTGAGAGGCCTTATCTCTTGAGGTGTTGATCTTCAAGTCTTCGGCGTGAAGAAGAACGACTGTGGTTAGCCTGATCTTAAAAACCATATACATATATACTGTAAGTGTAACAGTATTACAGTTCTATCGGTTGTTCGATCCATTGAATGATCCATTGAAAACGAATGAGTAGAGTTAAGGGTCTGGTCGAGTTAGGACCTGCAAACGCTGGCTTCCCAAAATTGATCTATTTTTTTCCTCGAAATTGTGACTCTGCATTGAATTTCCACAACAGTCCCATGAGTACTAGACCTAATTATCGTCCAGGTTATGAGCTTAGATATTTCACATTGCTTGAGAGTTCGAATGACTAATCCTAACGTCGTATTTTACTTCTTTTGAGGCTCGGGAGAATTGGACATTTCTATGTAAACTAGGTGCATGGAGGTACACGTCGACACGCGTGGGTATACGTGTAAAATTTTGTACCTACTCGCTCCAAACTTCATTTGTTTGTCGTAGTGGTAAGGATTTTGTACCTGACTTGCGAATATTAAGTCAACTTACTTGCATTTTATTTTTCCATAATAGTGTGCGTATTCACATCAGCAACACTGCAATTGTCAGATAGGGGAAAAATTTTATTGAAAGAATTGATTGTTTACAAGAAGCGCCTTCATTTAGCGTGAAGGCCGAAAGGAAAATGTGCGTTCCTATAGCTACCTGCCCTTCAGTGGACACAGGATTGACCATAGTCAGTTGGGTTAGGTAAGTCATTATTGTTTATCCTAGGCTACGCAGCCTGGCTTTACAGGGGTGACAATGTTGGGCTACTTCAGCGCTAGTTAGGCCTTCGGGACTTCCATCATTCGTGCCCGTTTTGCTTCCCATTTTCATGCCTTATTTGCTGATACTTTTTATCTTTTCCTCTTCTTTTTTCTTGACTTGCTCCTTTCGTGCGCAGAGGATCCCGTGTGGGAAGACGCATTGTGCATAGAGTTCCCGTTCTCTCTAGTCCACACAAACTAGTCCCTTCTCTTTTGGTGCGCGAAGGTCCGAGTTATTGAAGCGCTGATATCCTGACGACAATTATAGCTATCTGTGTTACAATATTAGTGTTTGCAGAATATTGAACAGCTTATTTTGTGGTGAGAGCAAGGTAGTTTTGCAGTAAAGGAAATTCTGTAACGAGATGAACTCAATGCCACCTAAACGACTGCTTGGAGAATGTCCGCTGAGGAATATTGTCGCTCTATGGAGGGGATTTTGTGAGGAGCTTGGGCGAGATATACCTAAAAAGTACTTGCCCTATGAAATTTATGTCATTGACATTACTTTATTCTAGACCAGAAAAAAAAATCCCGGTAACGCCCTGGTCGGCTTTCCGGTAACTCGCGAAATGAGATGCGTGCGGAACATGAGAATTTTATGGCGTGTTCAGTACTGTGCAAAATTTTATTGCTGTTTTACGGGGTTCAACTCAAAAAAATCAGCGAAGAGTAGAGAATCGAAGCAGCACCGTACAATGGAAAGTTCCCCAAAAATTTTAGTAATCTACTATTCCACCGTTTTCCAGCAACTCTCCTTTCCAGGAAATACAATGACACAAACTGCAACCTGCACAACAAACTCCGGTCGACATCTGCAATATAATATGCAGACCCCAAGAAAGTTTTCTTGCCAGGTTTGTGACTCGCATGTAACAAATGCGGACATGCTGTGCCTCTTTACTGTTTTAATTATTCCTTTAGTTTATAGAAGTTTCGTCACTCACTTCCAAAAGGTTGCTGCTAGTTTGTCGAGCATAGCTGTGCACAAGCTCATCGTCAAAATAATTTTATCGCTAAAGGGTTAAGTTCAGATTGCAGAATTCAAGAAATGCTGAGCTCTAGAAGGGGTTGAGTGGTGTTTGCCAGGCGTGAAAACAATCGACTCCGTGAGAAACTGAGAACTCCTAATGAACTTATACTCGTTAGATGGTTCGTTGAAGAAACAATTTTGCCCTTTATTTTACCTTTGAAATGCTCTTCATGCAGATTTTATCGACCTCTGGCTTAAAGCAGTCCCTGATTAGGTATTAGGACTTCTTATATGTGAGCTCTAAATTAGCTAAGACCATAAAATATCATAAATTCAAGAGCCCTTGGTAGGCTTTACGCACTTTCTCTGACCCTCTCCCCATCATGTTTTCTGGGGTGTGGGGGAGGTCAACCCACCCACATCAGTTTTCCCTCGATTCTAGTAACAGCTCATTTCTCACCGATTAAATCTAAGGATTTAAAATTGCTTTTAATTTTTTTCTATGACATTCAGTGGGATTCAGTGGAATGGGTGAGAAATGAGAGGTTTAATAAATTCTTTTTTATCGTAGTTTTTCTATGCATTTTTATTCCCGTTCAAAGTCGATTCAAAATCGTAGTCGGTGTCGTAAAACGGCACTACGGTGATCCTCTGGGAGCTGTGTGCTGAGTATTCTCATATAACTTGTAGAATTACCCTGCACCAGTCGTAAGACTCCGTACACTTAAAACAGTGGGTACATATTTTTTTATTTGTTGCAAGAAGCAAACATTGTTATGATAGATTTAAGAAGCTCATTCGATTCTTACAGATGGACAGTTTGTTCTTCATTAAGAGTTAGAGAATTCAAATGTATATTTTTTAGATTTTTGCTTTTCATGAATGGCAATGGTAGCTAAAAATATTTTACTAATTATATATCATCTTTGCCAAAGAAATTGACTTTAAAATCCTGTACGGTCTTATGATTCATCTTATTTGAAATGGTAATTTTCGTATAGAGGCGAAGATATTCATCCGTGAATGACTCAGTAGACGCATAAAAGAAACGGCTTTTCTATTGGTGGGCACGACATTCGGTAACGTCTCAGTCCGCTTCCGTGCGCCGCATTCGTAATAGACTACAATGTACTTGAAGCGTTGGGCGGGGACGCTGTTGTTTTTGGGCGTGTGTTTCTTTTGTTAATTGTTAGTCGTTTTTATATATTTAAAAATGGATCGACGTCTGTTACTTCCGTTATTTTTATGTGTTGTTTATTTTGGTGCTTTTCATGGAGGTGAGTGTTGAGGCGGCTTGTGATGAATCCATGTTAGCTCTGTACTCAAATATTCTCTAGCAAACTGTTTTTACGAGGGTGTGGTGCTACCGTACTTGCAAGATTTTTAAAATTCAAGTGGTTTGGGGTTTTAAAAGTTAGTTTTCGCAGATTAGTATAAATTTAATTTTAAGTTTGAACTAAATAGCTAAATGTTAACACCCATTTGTAAATTGGGTGTTAATTGAAGAAAAATAGATGTGTAAAAATAACTAATTGAATGTTCAGGCCAATTGTTTAAGTTATTCAGAAATCATTGTTTACTGGGACTAACTAACCTGCAGAAATTGAGCACATGATGAAAATAAATGTTCTAATTGTTGGGTTAATCTGAGCCTCTGATTTTTCTAGGGATGAAAAAGTCTAGTTAATATTTACTGTGTAACATATTGCCTCTATGTTTGGACGTGGGTGAACGAACCAACCAATGGGGCATGATAATTCACCTGTGTGCCAACACTTGCTCTATTGTAGTTACAAGAAACCCTTGTATGTAAATTACTGAAATGAATACCATGAAGCCATGTAAAATGGAAGAGCAAAAATGACAAAAGCGCGTCTAACTTTAGTTTGAGAAAGTGGACCAATTTCAAACTCAGTACCCTTAATGGAACAAATTAGGTACAAGGCTTCAAGCATTTATCCATAGGCAATGTGTCAAGTTGGTATACTGCACAGGACATGCTATTTATTTTACAGCCTTCACTTTGATATTAGAAAGGATTTTTTTTCTTGGTAATGATAACTTGTTTTTACAAGATATCAAAGTATAGAAAAAGGTATATGAGAAGGGATATGATAAGATAGTATGTTTCCATTCTAATATAATATAATGATGCCTAGTCTACAGAAATTTTGGTACTTTTTGATTCATTCATTACATTATATCAATTTAACAAAACAAATCTATGGTAACCTAACCTTTTGTTATCCCAAGATGACCCTGTTGTAACCTAACATAACCTAATGTAACCTTGTGGATGACATGGAGAATAAAGAGATAATTAGGAATATCCTCTTTATTTAACTTCAAGATCTTATTATTTAATTTTCAGTTGATTTTTCATTCATTTGGAGTTCATTTTGTTTGTTTGTAGTTCATTATGTAGCATTGCTAGGCAACACAGATACCAACATTTGCATAAGCTAATCTCTGTAAAAATATTTACTAATAATTGTTTCTTTAAAGGTTACGATTTATGTACATTATATGTATTATGATTTACAGTATATACCAAAGTAAATTATTTATTATATACAATGCTACATCCTAACATAACCAGGATGAAGTGCATAAGTGGTATATAGGTTGTACCATATGAACTCATTTTTAGCTATATCTCTTTGTATACTTTTCAAAAACAGATTTTCACAACTTTGAAAAAAATTCTTATCCAATGATGTCGAAATGAAGGCTGTACAATACCCACTCAGAGAAAATATTAACCAATTGCCTATCACACTGCTACAATTTTAGCTGGTCAAAAGCTTGGTTTGAGTGAAAAAATTAGTAAGTTCAGATTTTGTAGCTAATTCGTAATGTAAATTTACTCTATAGCTACTTATAAGTGTAGTAGAAGTAAAGATAGCAGCGCTTTAACTCAGACTATCTTGCCTAAAAGGAAATGACCACTCCATATGGACTTGGAGAATATGGAATCTATGCACAAGGGGAGAATAGGAAATCTATGCACAAGGTGTGTCCTCACACAAGATCCCTTGTGCATAGAAACGACAAGTTAAGAAGGAAGAGGAAGAAAAGAGAAAGAAAAGAATGATCTCCAAAGAAATCACAAAATAAGAAAGAAGCAAAGTAGGCATGAGAAATAGAAGTCCCAAAGGCCTCTCTAAAGCACATTCCAGTCATCTATTTTGGTGCATCAATTGCAGCAAGCTTCTTGTAATCCATAATTTTCAGCTGTTGTAGCCTAACAATTGCCCCCTGGGAGATGCTAGTCTTCTTAGCATAAGGTAAACAAACCTAACTAACCTAACCCTGTTGCCTGTGGCTTATCCTAGGCCTCCTGAGAAATAGCAAGTTATAAATAATACGTCTTCCATATAAAGGCATCTGCTAAGTCAACTTTGCTATGCCAGTAATCAATGATTAGCAACAGATGAATTCATATGAATAGTAAATAGTGGATTTAGGGATTTAGAGGCTAAACCAGAGATGTAAGGATGTTGTTATATTAATGATTAAAATTTATTGTGATCAACTGCACAAAGCATCCTGTTCATTGTATAGCCTTCATTTAGGTGTCATTAGATAAGGTTTTGAGGGGCAAAAACTTATATTTGAAAGTTTTCAAAGCATATAAACAGTTTTTTTTAAATTGATTGAAACACTCGTCTTCCTTTATTACTGTGCTACTTTCCGGTAATGTTACATTAAGTCAAGTTACGCTTGGTTCTATTAGGTAAGGTAAAAGTTACGCTTGGTTCTATTAGGTAAGGGTAGGTGAGTTCTGTTAATTTTATATAACATAACTTGCATGTAACTCATAAGAATGTGTGAAAATGTAACCCAAATAATTGTGAAGATTACAGCATTTTATGGTGTTGGTCTGGGAAGAGTTTGAATATCTTTCTATATGACCTTTCTATGTTTTTCAAAATTATTTGAAGTTATGTTTCTGTCATTCAGTGAAAAAAATTCTGTCAATGAGACTAAAATGAAGGCTGTTAATGTATGGGACACTAATTGCTGAGGGCCAGAGTGAAGTAAATATTAAACAATCATAATAAGAATATTAGAATGACTGGTTGTAATAAAGTATGAGAATAAATTATAAGCACAATATTGCTGAGTAAGAGAGTAGTTGACCTTTACTGAGCACCAAATGTTGTTTGGTCTATAATGTATTCATTAATTTTTCATAATTTTGTTTGGTCTGTCAAATAAATTATCTGCTTTATTACATCTAGCTGTAGCTATGCCATGCATTGCTGTGGCTCAGTCTGGTTAAGTGAAAATGGAACAAAAACCCACAGATGGCAATGTTTTTAAAAAACAGATATTTAAAAAAATGTGTATGGCAGTTTTTTTAGAAGCACATATTTAAAACATGCATGTATTTTAATGCAACAGTATGTCAAAATTTCAAATCAATCTGTGAAAAACTTTCTGAGATTTGGGATTTCTATCAAACTAAGATTTACTTTTTATTGATGTATGTAGATGTTGGTCAACTTTGAAATGAGAAATAAAAGTTGAGGCATTGGACGCAGTATTGACATCATTTCATCTGTGTTGGCTCTGTTGCATTTAAAATTTTCAGCTTAGCTTCACTGCTGAAAAAATTAATTTCCTCATGTTAGAAGTCAGATAAAACCCTTAAAGGAATGATAGATTGTTCATGCTGGACTCTTCATTCTATGTCGAAAAGTTTATGCATTTTTTTGCTTTGCTCAAACAATTTGTTAGCTTGCAAAACTAGGAATATGAAAAACTCATTAAATCAAAATTATATTCTAACATATCTTTCATAATGTAAATTTCATATTTCAAATGCAGCCACATTGTAATTCTTTTCTGTGAGTCAGTAAAGATGGCTTTTTTTCATAGGATTTTCATTTAATGACTTGGAAAGCTTAGAATTAAAGAGCACTCTGTATACATATTTAGAATCATTTAATGGTAATTTTCATTGTTACATCAAATTGTTGGTTATATTAAAAATTAAAATTATATATTAAAATCCATGCTATGGATTTCAACTTGCAAGACATCCAGGTGAATATATTGTATCATTTTTGAAGTAAAATGCAGAGAATTCACCAAGAGTTCTGACAATTTCTTAAATAATTTCAATTTTTCCAGTGTTGATCTGTCTTATATTTTAAAATAAATCATTTACAATCCATTTATTTTCTCTTTCAGCCATGGCCATCAAATGCTGGCACTGCAACAGTGAATTCGACCCCTTCTGCAGGGACCCGTTCGACAACAGAACGGCCAAGCCCAAAGACTGCGCCGAGGAACCTGAGCTGCCTCACCTGAGAGGCGTGCCCGCCACAATGTGTCGCAAAATCCGCATGAAAAGTATGCTTTACTGAACTTCTATGTATTATTAATAACTGTACAATGGCCAAATTATTTTTGCTATGAGACTTCATTTAGCTTAAAAAACTAGCAGCAGCCTTATGAAATGATTCCATAGAATATAATTGTTTTTTTTGTAGGGTTGAAGTGAATTATCAATATGTGATGGCCTTGTTTTTTTTACATATCTGCTCAGTTAAGTGAGGGAGTTATTAACTTTTACTGAGTGCTAAATGTTGTTCAATCCACAATACTTACAAATAGCTTAGGGATATGTGAAACAGCATGCATCATCAAGAGGAATCTGTTGTAGTGAAGTTTTTATTTATTATATTGATTAATTGTTGATATATTGTTTTGAATATATTTTATGATTAAACCTATTTCAAGCATTTGTGATTCAGTGTCATCATTAGCCAAGTTGTGAAGCTGCAAATCATCATAGAGGGCTGTCAAAATTGTCAAGAGTTGTGAAGCTGCAAGTTGACATAGAGGGCTGTGCAAATTTAGAGTAGATGTGAACAAGTCCTCACATAGTGACTGAGAACAGCTGGTTCTCATGTTTTAATTGAGTACTTGTAGGCCCTCAAGTTGAAGTGAATATGAGCAGGTCTTCAAATTAGAATTGAATACAAGCAAGTCTTCTAATTAAAATCTAGTGCAAGCAGGTCTTCTAATTAAATCTAGTGCAAGCAGGTCTTCTAATTAAAATCTAGTGCAAGCAGGTCTTCTAATTAGAATTGCAGTAAAAGTTTTGAAAAGTTCAATTATTAGAGTTGAAAATTAAAGCAGTTACACCCACACAAAGTAAAGGTATTGATTATGAGGCTTGGAATTACCACCCAAATGGATATAAAATTTAAGATTGAATAAATTCTATTACCATTTGTGCTCTGACAACTCAGAAAGGGATGATGTAATGCTTCTAAATATTGATGACCTGGGTTATATTCCAACACTTGAAGTACTACAGAAGCACACACTACACTTACTAGGTGAGATTAAATTAGAATGATTTTCTGTGTTCGGGCGACTATTTCTGTGTTCGGGCGACTATTTCTGTGTTTGGACGACTATTTCTGTGTTTGGACGACTATTTCTGTGTTTGGACGCCTATTTCTGTGTTTGGACGCCTATTTCTGTGTTTGGACGCCTATTTCTGTGTTTGGACGCCTATTTCTGTGTTTGGACGCCTATTTCTGTGTTCGGGCGACTATTTCTGTGTTCGGGCGACTATTTCTGTGTTCGGGCGACTATTTCTGTGTTCGGGCGACTATTTCTGTGTTCGGGCGACTATTTCTGTGTTCGGGCGACTATTTCTGTGTTCGGGCGACTATTTCTGTGTTCGGGCGACTATTTCTGTGTTCGGGCGACTATTTCTGTGTTCGGGCGACTATTTCTGTTCAGGTTTGAAAGAGTTGAAGCATTCGCTTGTTTTCAAGTGTCTAAATGGAATGATTTGCGTTGCAGTATACGGAGAGTGGCGCTACAAGCGAGACTGCGCACGTCTTGGAGAGCCAGGCCTGGGGGGAGACGAGCGGTATTGCATCTTCAGAAGCGGGACCTTTAACCTACACACAGAGTACTGCACCTGCAACGACAAGGAGAACTGCAACTCTGCCTCCCAGCTCACTGGGTATGGAGGGTGGTTGGGCGTTGTTGTCGTGGTTGCGGTCTGGCGATTGTGGGGGGTGTGGGCTTTCAAACTTTAGAAGCATGTCTCAAAAATGCGGATTAACGCACTCTGCGCGTTGGTCTACTGTTCATAAAATAGATCTTTGAGTTATGCATTTTGCATCTAAACGTTAAGTGAAAGTACTGCGTGCGTCCGGTTCAACATAATTAGCAATAAAACTACTACTTGAAACGATATGAAATGGCTGATCATGTCAAATTACAGTGATCTAAGCCATTGTTGGCCAATATCCGGCATTCATATTTGAAATGCTGTTTTTCTAATTTTGAAGGTTGTGGAGTACGTCTGTGGTTCTCATGACGAGCGACTGGTGTATACATAGAATAGATCTTTGCCGTTCCTCTATGATGTTGTTGTGCATCACGAGTAGATGGTGTGATCCATGGCCGTTGAAAGTGACGAGTATTGGCGTAATTAAAAGAAAAAACAACTTTATCCCGTAGAAACATGGCAGTCATTGCGATGCGATTTTGTGGGATTTTGAATTGGATGTTCAAAATGTCAATCGATGTAGAGATTAAGCATTCCTTTTGTTAACGAACATTCGTACTTCATTTTGCTTATCTCGGGAGATTGTTTTATTTATGTGCTGCTATCGTTTATAAATTGATGCTTTTTGTAAGAGAAGCTTCAATTTATGGGCATCTTATCCAGGAGAAAAGAGACGTGCGGATATGAGCATATAAGGAACAAATTATGTACTGCATTGGTTTAGTAGTCTTATCTGTCGATTTCCTCGGCAATGAGATACTATATTTTTCTTCCATTAGAGCGGGTATGAAACTTTGTGCAAACTTGAGAGCAATGTAGTGCTTTAAGCAGAACATTTTATCTGATATTTATGAATCTTTTAGCTGATATTTACAAATTTTAAAAAATGTTTGTATATGTTTAAAATTTAACTACGAAATGCGCCCACACTCTCCGAGTAATTCATATTACAGCAATATTTATGCTTATTTATATAGTACTTTAAATGCTGATGCGTCGAGATTCGTGCTCGCTAGAAAAACGAACGATGCTGTGAAGACATTCTTAGGGAGCAAAAGTGTCATATTTTTATATCAATCTGTGCGAGTGTGTTGTGCCGTATATTTGAAGGTTTTATTGTTAGTTTGTACTACGTTTAAATCATTCACGTAGATATGACTCACTCGACCAGCTTATAATAATTAACTTCACATTTTGGAGTGGAATAAAACCGCTGTGAAAATCGTGCATTTCATGTGCTGCTAATTGAGCTCTGATGCCGCTGCGTATTTTAAGCAGCTCAACATAGGAAGTTGCGACACATCCTCGTGTGTCAACGCAGTTTCCGTTGGTTGCTGCGATTCGTCAGCCAAAGCTGAGTCGTGTCTCAGCTATCGAGATCTGAAAAACTTCTTTATTGAGTAATTAGTGTAACAAAACCTGTGTAAAATATGGCTTACGCACGCTATGAAAATGAAGGGGTTCGAGCTTGCGTCCGCGCCTAGTTTATTTATATTTTCAGTGGCTTTCAAAATTGAGGAACAAAAAAGAAAACTACTATATTTCTGTAGTTAGTGTTGCAAATTTTTTCAAATTTTCACAAATGATAAACAATCATTGTTCTCTAACATTTCGCATATTATCATGTTGTATGAAAATAAACAGCGGAAGTTTTGAAATACGTATTGTTCGTGAAGTGTGCAAAACTATGGAACAAAGTACAAGTTGAACAAATTGAGGAAATATATACAGTAATTAGTAATTTATTACCCAAGATTTAGTAAGAAAACCTTTCTTTTCAATTACTGTTGCACATCTTCTCACACAGGATTTATCAACCTTTGACAGTTATCTGTAACAAAATTTTGTCCATTTTCAATGTAATATACGCCACAAATCTTCAAATATGACGGATTTTGGTTCTATGACATCCTGCCTCGTGATTTTTTATAGGCTTTCTATGGGGTTCATATCTGGACTTTGAGCAGGCCAGTGGATGACCTCTATTTTTTGCTCCTTGAGATTGGGCAATACAAACTTGGCCTTATGGCATGGTGCATTATCTTGCATAAATCCAGGCTTATCAATAC
>VOMN01088850.1:0-37801 GCA_014899125.1 Orchestia grillus
AGTGTGGCCAGGGCATGAAGGCCCAAATATTTTCAAGATATTCAAGATACTCCCCGCACCAGATTCAGCAGGATCACTTCTTTACTTTCAACTTGATGCACGGGTTGGGGATGAGGGCCAAGTTCAAATGGGTATTACGACGAAGAGACCAATTTTTCCACCGCTGTTCTACCTCCGTCCATGAACGGGGGCCAGATTTGCAGACTTTCGTGGCGAATTATAGCGCCAGGCAGAGTTTTTTTCCGACGTCTTGGAAACTGCAATCTTCGACATGGCTCACCACAAATTACTGATCCCCGTCACGTCCCAAGTCATTGCACAAAGAAGGGGTATTGTAAGTTACAATTCATGAATATATATTAGTACTATAATTTTAAAAATCGGAAAAATACGCGATATATGGAATTATATGAGATTCAAAATCGACGTTATTACTCACATAGACTCACGGGACACATTTAGCTTGGGAGTTATCTGAGTTGTTAACAGTAATTGGAATGGATACCATACAATCAATTAAGGGACCACGTTAACGAGATAATCACAAAATAATGCAAACGCTAAAGTATGCAATAATTAGAAAATATACTTATCGACTATAAGCGAAACCTAAACTAACTGTCACGCTACGATGGTGAAAGCCACTACAAAAAAAACGTGCACATGATCGAGGCTGCTTTCAGCTGCGTAAGGAGCCTGGTCATACATTTGCTCAACATTATTTTATGTATTTTGAAAATTTCGAACTCTGGTTTGCTGTGAAGAGTAAAGGTATTTCGGAGACCATATATTTACCAGAACATGTTAACAAAACAGAATAAAATTATTTGAGAACCAGAAAATCGGCTAGCGAGAAACGGTACATGACAAAATATTTGGCCAAAATTATTTTAACGTTAAGTCGTCAGTGAAAAAGAGAGAACCAGGGAAACTGTACAAAACATTAATGTTTTGATCATAAAATACACTTGTGAGAAGAAAACAAATCGTAAAAAAGTAAGACCTTTCGAGCATTCGCGCAGCATTAGCTATTTAAGTAGAAAGAGTCATCTAAAAAAAGAAGAAGAATACGACAAACAATTTTTTGGAGTAAAACAAACCATGATAACTTACATATTGACTAGAGACAACAAGACATTATTGCTTAAAACAGGTTTTATTTTAAATAGATTACCGTACTGAACACCATTCTCAGTCGTATTGTGGGGTGAGGACTACAGTGCAATACCATTGTAAATAGTGCCTATTAACTTAATGTGTCGCAAGCAAAACAAGCAAAAAGTGGATAAATTAATTTTTCTATAGCTTATTATGTCAGTGAAGCAACATATCGTATTTAGCGACTGCTGGTCTACCAGATGTGCTGCAGTTATAACAAATATTTCCAGCTAAACGTTTAAATGCCCTCTCATTTGAGAACTGAACCTGAAAAATTCATTGGTACAACTAGAGTTTTAACTGGTTTGAATGCGGAAAACCTATGCACGATGAATGCTGATTGAGAACTCATTCAACGCGCTATTTCCCTTTCTACTTTTCTTGACCTAACTTCGTTGGAAGAAACATAAGTGAGTACAGTGTTAGTAGATATGAATGCTCTTGTCCAGTGCTTGATGTACTGCCTCACCCCCACAGGTACTTGCACCTCCTCTCAGTTCAACTGCAACGTTACTGGTCGGTGCGTCCCTTTGCGCTTCAAGTGCGATGGCGACAACGACTGCGGAGATAACAGCGACGAGGAAGATTGTGAGTTGTTATGAGTGATGTTTCGTTAATGGGGACCCATTTCAGCATTTTTTTTTAATCGAAACCTGTTCAAGCATTTCGTTATAGTCATAACTATTACTTGAATTTATACTTGCCAAATTCTTATCGTAAATCTAGTTAAAGTTCTTCTTGTGGAATATGTTAATATTTATGAACAATACATTATTTTAAAACAACCTATTCCGCACGGTCTGTGAAAGTAGTTTTTAAGATAAAAACCAATGAATGACATAAGATTTTTTAAAGCAAACATTTTGAACTGAAAGGATTCCAATCATAGTGCTGATATACGAGAAAAGCCAAAAGCTAATACTCCCTCTAGCTGAAAATTTATGAATCGATATTTGTTTCTGCAACTGGAAGAAATTCATCTTTTCATATTTAACCACTCTCTTTAGTACTCACACACGCTCATACTTACTCACAAACACACGAACGATGTGCGTTAAAAAGGTAAAAGTTAGACCAATACATAATTTTGTATCACTATGATTTTGATTTCAGGTACTCAGTCTAGCCACGAAAATAATCACATGATTTAACTTTTTTATAAATAATCAGTTGGCTCGCCGTTAGATCGAATTTCAGCTTGCATTATATCTAGCATTAATTCCTTAATTTGCTGGATCTTTTGTTGCTCTAATTTCGACGGCAAGTAAAGTAACCTTTTTCTCAGAGTGTTTAACGTTACAGTGTCAATTAGTCTGCTACCTCGGGAGGAAATTTATCCACGATCATTTTCCTTGTCTGTTGATATCTTTTAAGGAAATAACATTATAACACTACACGGCTGTTAACTTGTACAAAGTCTACCCTTAAGCAGAATTTTATCTGGTTACAAATATAGTGGTAATACGACTGTTTTTGAACTACGCAAATAAATTCTATTATTGGGGTTTCCAAGCGTCGCACCTTTCCAATTTTACTCTTTGCGAAAGACAAACTTACCATAATATTTTAAAATCAAACCAACACTGTGAGCAAATGATAAGCATTCTAGCTGAATTCAATTGATAATTCTGAAATTTTGGGTTTATAATTCTCGTCACTTGAATTTTTTTGCGTCTTATGACGAATGTTTTGTTCGGTAAGAAATTATGTAACATGCGAATCAATTAAGGAATGATCGAAATTTATTCCGAAATCCAGCGAAAGGAGCCTACGGATGATGTATTATTTCAATTCTAGGAAGCGTTAGTCACTTCGCATCCCGCCCAAATTCGCTGGGTCTCACAAATCCATTTTTAAATAAATTAAGTAACTCATCGTTTAGCAAAAATTCATTAAGTGAAACGCAGTACACGACATTGATTGCTTATATCCTTTAATATTTTTCATTGAATTATAAAATTTTAAATATTAGCTGGCGGTCTGACACCTGCAGGTGTTTTCTATAGACCCAACCGAGCCATCTTCGGGAGATAACGTAGTTCGTCTTCAACAGGACAACTTCAACGTTTAGTCTTGAATGTTTCGCGCGTTAAGAATATTTTCAGGAATTAAATTTTTACTCAGGAAGTCCGTTTGTATTACCTGAAGGCCCTCGTATTACGAGCAATTCCCACGAAAATTTATTTTCGTGCCGTACCCATGTAACCAGACATGGTCCAAGCTTGCAGAGGGAAAAATCGTTTTGCACCGATGAACATTTAAATTTCTGGTGAGAAACATTTTTCGTAGTAATCAAAATTTCGTTGTTTTGAAAAATAGTTTTACAGCTTTTCCAATTCATAAATTATAGTACTGTAAAGTAAATCGAACCATTGGCTTAACGGCCTATAATCCATATTTCTACGGCTTTCTGTTTGGCTCCTTCTTTGTTTGGTTTTTGTAGTCATGAAGGGCGAAATACTCGAACATGAAGAACGAAAAATTGAGTCCAACATTCCTTAAATCGACTCTGTATTATTTTGACTCGTTCATTTTTATAAACAATGTAGGGTTCTTAAAATATTCTATACAGTTTACCGGCATTTCTCACAACCAAGGGCACGTTGAGGTGAGAGTTTATGAGTAATCCTTTTGCTCAATTTGAGTTGATTAAAAATGTTCATCCGAACCAGTATACCAGCGTGACCTTCTTACCTCCTCCCTGCAAGAGAGTTACGCTTCCTGTGCTCTTTTGCAAACTCTGGTATCTTATTTCCAAAACGTGAGCATGATTTGAACCGCAAATGATCAAACATAAACTGTGTTTCAATGAGGCCCTCCACTTCACACAGTTCTGGTTGTCATTACTTACATTAAAATATTTTTCTGTGCCGTAGCCTCTCGAGAAAAATGTTCTACTTAATTGAAGAGCTTAGCATCGTAAATCATAAAATTATTACAGAACTCAAAATTGTGTTAAAAAAGTAGCATTCATTTTTTGGGTGTCTAGTAACAAAATCATGGGGTCAATA
The DNA here is from genome assembly GCA_014899125.1 of Orchestia grillus. Classification (NCBI taxonomy): domain Eukaryota; kingdom Metazoa; phylum Arthropoda; class Malacostraca; order Amphipoda; family Talitridae; genus Orchestia; species Orchestia grillus. Next base: position 4,170 of record VOMN01088850.1, read on the forward strand.
TTGGGCAGAATTTTTTATGGAGATTTGGGCCACTGCTCCTTCCAATGGTTTCAAATGAAAAAACGTGAAAGAAAATTTATAATATTTGTTCTTATAGGCCAATTTCTAGGAAACCTCGCTCTCAATATGAAAAAATATATATCATAAATCTATTTAATTGCAAACGTTTCTAAACGTTTATATTCCATCATCAGTACTGCAAAGATAAAAATGAAATAAAATGAAACGATGCAAAACAGTGAAAATGAAAAGTAATATGATACGAATGCAAAAAAATCCTAACCTAAGTATCAAAACCTACTACTTCTAAAATATTAAGTTTAAAATGTTGTAACTATAAGTAATCTCTCAGAACTGTGATCCTTATTGCGTTCTGGCTTGCTGGAAAACTTGAAAATAGATTCTAAAATACGTAGATCCTGTTCATTTTGAGCTTCAAATGAAGTCGAAAAAATAGACAATTTTAAAGTATAATTTAACCTCGCCCAATGGCCTCTGATTATGAAAACCGAATCGATCTGAAAATTGATAAATGTAGAGCAATAAAAGAATTTCCACGAATTTAAAAACGTCATAAGTGAGCTCATACAGGCACAGGCGTGCAATAGCTCTCATAGCAGTTTTTCGTTAAGTGAAGACTAAGTATGTTTTTACCTGTCCCACACCAGGGTTCTATCCCATATTGAAGAAATGGGGGAATAACTGTATAATATAATAAGTGGAGTAGTACCAGACTTAAAAACGAGATCCTAAGGCAGCGCACAAAGCAGCACATTCGTTTCGACAAGATGTGCGAAGTGCCACCGTTCAATACGGGGGCAGCTGGCAGCGTACGAACTAGACATGAACAGTCCTTCTTTGTAATAGGACCCAGACTATTCAACGCTCTGCCTAAAGATCTAAGGGAGTTCAATGGTTCCCTGGACGTCTTCAAGGCGAAACTGCATAACTTTCTATAGATTATCTTCGATAAGCCTCCCTTGCCTCACTATTTTTAAACGGCGGAGGGAAACGGCCTCATTCAACAGTTCGCGAATCTGCGAAGACCTATCATGCACGCAAAGCGGCGGCACCCCAGTGTGGCCTATGCGTGACGGCCGAAACATCTCCAAGTATATCCAAGTACAAGTATAAGATTCTTAAGGTATTCGTTTGTAATATTCATTCAACTTGATATAGTACAGAAATCGATTCTGAAAGTTTTTTTACAAACATATGATGTTTTGTCACTGGTAAAGTGATTGCCTAGGATTAATCCCAGAAACTTCGAAAGATTTGTTTACTCTAATACCCTGATTTCCCCAGTATAAGATTTTCCATTGTTATTTGCAGAAAGTGAATTTTATTTTCTATTTGATAAAAGAATGTATTTTGTTTTACGTATATTGATACAAACTGTATTTGCACTAAGCCACATGGAGATTTTACCCAGTTTCAAATTTATTTTCGACTGGACGCTTATTCAGTATAGTTAAGGTAGATTTTTAATGAGAGTATGTTGTCATCAGCAAAAAGTATGAAATTAAAAAATGAGGCGTATTTTAATCCGTCATTTTTTAAATATGTGGAACAATAGAGCCCCAATACTGGGTTTTGCCGTACATTGTGGGCTACATCAAGCTTACCTAATTTTGTTTTGCCGATTGCAACATATTGTTTACGATGTGAGGGATCAAATGGGAACCACTGAGGACAAGTCAATCTTGTTCCAAAATGGCTTTACGTTGCAGGCTTTACCCCAGCATAAGCTCGTACCCGTTTTACTCTTAAGTGGAGTGGAAAACTTAGAGACAGGTGGACTCGAAATCGACCACTTTGAACGCAGTCGAACGTCATACCCACCAGGCAATACAGGTGCCTCTTACACCAAAAAATAGCCGTATCAGTATTCTTTTGAATTCTAAAAAGATAGACAACACGAGGAAACCCTCGTCAATGTTTGAATACTAATGAAATGATTTAAAATATGCTGACCTTTCAGGCTGGAAGCCAAATTGTTTGTTATAAAGGGGCGAAAGTGTCACCCACTTATTTTTAACATGCGTTCTCTATTTGTGTATGTATAATATCAATAAATGTATATGAAACCATGTAAGGGCATATCTTATCATTAAAACATTAAAGAATAGTTTCAAACATGTAAATAAAATGTCAATAGTATAAATCAGCTCGGCCAATCAGCTTGCGAGATTCCCGAGTTAGGAGGGATATCAATGGCGTGATGCTAGCCAACCAATCAGATACGTGGATTTTGAATTGTGCGAATACTCCCTGCCTCCTGTTAGTGTGAGAGCAACTTTCGTGCCATAATTCCTCAATTTGAGTTTTTGATGAATATTTATGAGCAATCAGCGATATATTGAGGCCGCGATAAATGAAACGTGAAGTAGCGAGGGATGACTGTAATTTATTGTAAGCATTTTTTCAAGCAGTTTGCCAAATATCTGCAAGACAGAGATTCACCTATAGTTATTAATGGAAAGTTTATCATCGCTTTCAAATATTGGAATTACTATTGCCCCTTTCAGAGTATAGGGAAGATATCATTGGAGAAAATAAATTAGTTATACGAAAAAGAACAGACGGGATTATGTCAGCGGTGGATTTTAACACCTCTGAGGTGATCGCTGTAATTTCGTCTGAAATGGTCTCTGAGGAACTGATACAGTTCAAAGCATCAACGTTAGATTTCGGTGCGAAAAGGAAGAATGGCGTACAGTTAAAGGAATGAGGAAATATAGGTGTACATTAGAGTTCGAGTCAGTTGGATGCGGTCAGCAATGTTTTTGCCTATATTTACAGACTGATTGCTCAATATGTCTGCAGTATCCTTTTCTGAGTGGTAGGTAATATATTTTTTTCAATAGATTTTGTTTTTTAATTTCTTTGTTGATGTATGAAAGGAGTTCAATGGCTTCCACATTTTTTCAGCGTCATTTTGAGTGCGTGAACTTTTGAATAAAAAATTACTTAGGAAGATCTGATTTACCTGGCTACATGATTTCTAAATCTACGGTCCAAGTTACATTACATGTTTACGTCAGGTAGTGATATTATGTATGTATGTATGTATGTAGCAATATGAGGTATGCATGGCGCTTCTTCATATTAAAATTTTCATCATGAGGGATCCTTGGCTTGTGTTTATCTTCAAACGTTGTAGAATGAAATAACTGGACAATATTTAGCATACGAATCATTAATGAGGCTCGTCAGCTTTTCTGTAGCATTATCAATATCAATTTCGTTTGTTATAGTGTTCGAGTCTGTCTGTAATACATTCGACAGAAATTTTTAATAGGGTTGTTTAATTATTGTTACGGTCAGCACACATTTAGGTCAGTTTTTACCCGTTTTCTCTAAGACAATTGTTATTGATCAAGAATATCGGAAAATTGTCCGAGAAATCTGAGGTGAAAATTTCTGTCAAGATATCAGTCGAAACTGGTACAGGGAAGTTATTTATTAGTGTGACAGATTCAGAGGATACTCTAGATGGATTCTCTAGAAATAAGCTGCATAAATGGTTAAGATTGTATAAGATTTAAGAAGTTTATTGTTGCTTTATGACATTTTAGAATTAAGAACGCCGTAGTTACAATAAAATAAGTTACTATATCTCACTATTAAGATTTTACTAAATGACTGAGAATTGATATAGGATAAATATAACAGTTAAAAAATTCAGTGGCGAGAAAACTATGACCTGTTCACAGTTATTATCGAGCTGTTAAAACACTATTCGTTTCTAGGTGAGTGCACCGAAGACGAATTCGACTGCGAAGGAAACCAATGCATTCACAAGAATTTCGTATGCGATGGAGGTGCAGATTGCCGCAACAAAAATGATGAAGCCAACTGCACGGCAGGTAAGAAGTAATTTCAATCAGGGATGGCAGCTAGAGAGGACATTGGTAATCATGCAGTTTCTAAAACTGGTAGCTAACAGCATTTTGCCAATGATAAAAGTAAAATACCCCATGCGGTGCAATGAAGGTTCTACCTTTTCCAGACAATTCGTTATTACGGTAGACACCTGTAATGTACTACAAGCAACATGAAATTTCTGAGGCTTCTGATTAAATAACTCTCGCATTATAAATCTTATTGTGATTTTCTGAAAATTTTGAAAATCTAGTTTTAATTACGACATTCCCTAGAGTCAGTGATGTGAATAAATTAATTGAGACATTCGCAGAGGAGTGCCGTGGCTTCAGCTGCCAGAACATGAACTGCATAGCCGCTGGTTACCGCTGTGACGGAGATGACGACTGCGGTGACGGATCTGACGAAGAAGACTGCGTCAGTCGTATCGAGGGTAAGGACGAGTAAATACAACCATACTTGAGATTTTACTTCAACCATGTATGTCTTTCTTGACACAGATGCTAATTATCACTGAAAATAAAACAACTATCATCTGCATTGGAGTGTATAGACAAAGGAAAGAGAACTGTTGCTGGCCATCCTCCAAATTATACATCGAAACTTAGAGCTCATGTATTAAAACTCATTGATGGCACTGATTTGGCCCAAACGGACTGCAATATGTTGTTAATTAACCCAATATATCCAGAATTTGCATGATACACTTATATTGTTCGATTTTTTCATGTTTCACACATTAATTGTATACGACTAATACAAGATTTATTAAAATATAAGCTTTGTAACATAATTATTGTTCTAACATCCAAGACGCTGCAGTAATACAACGCTAGTTAATAAAGTTAAAAATAAAGTGAAAGTTGAAAAGGAGATGAGCTGATAAGCTTCGAATAAAAAACGTTACGTTCTTTTGAACTACATTTTTTTTACCTACGCTTTTTAGAAATTGAAAATAATACATCGTTGCTTGGAGTGATAGTTCACATGACACAAAATTGAAACATTGCATTGTAGCGCTTTCATTTGGTATCAATTATTTTTTTGCCTCCAAGTTTCTACGTACATCTTAGTTTTCAGTTATTCGGGATCCTTTCAGAAAGATAACTCGTCCCACCAATTTAAAGAAATGCTTGAGATTGCTAAAAGTTCTTTGTCTTCCTCTGTGGGTATAATTGGACGTATCTTAAGAAAATTAATTGCTACTTGACGGTGAAACTCTACATAGCAGTATCAATCTCCCTTCTTGTTCGAAAGCAGCCAGCCATTGTCCAGCCATTGTGCAGCAATACTCCATAACAATTTTATCCCCTAGATATTTATGCGAGAGGCATAACACCGTCGATATTCTGATAATTTTTGTAATGTGTTACACAATAAAAATTAGTCACTCTGTTTGTCGACTCCATTCCTCCGCCTAACAGCACCTCACATTAATGTAACTCCTCTGGTAAATGCCGATGTAATCACCGAGTTTTCATTTCATCTTACCAAGTATACTTTTTTCTAGTACAAAAAGCCACAAAAGAAAGCAATGACCCCCTACCTTCTTCAGGCAATTAATTTCTGTCTTTCGGAACAGTTGGATTTTTTCCGATATCAAATAGTCCAAATAATCACAGCTTCTAGTCTCCAAGCTCTGCTACAATGAGTGACGGAGTAAGTAAATTATAGAAAAAGAATATTTACGGATGTTTGTTCTTATTATCATCGTGCTTACTGAGAACGTAGAGAAAGGTAGATGAGCTTCTTTCAAAATTTTCTCCTTTTCTTCGTTCCCCTCAAAAGTCTTGCTTTGATCGAACTCTAATGCAATCAAGTAATTAGATTCAGACATTTGGATGATGTACAGGGTGGCCCATAAGTAATGTACCTTTCGAAAACTATTATAGCTATAAAACTGATGTAAATGGAAAAAAGATTTGGTTCCGCCTATGGACAGGCTCGCCTACGTTTGTCTCCATAGCACCAGCTAAGGACTTAACAATAAATGATCTTATGTAAAATATCGAACATGACCTCCTTTACTTGCACGTATAATTGTCAAAACAGGTACCTCTCGTTTTACAGGGTTTCTTTTCAGGTGAAACTACGAAAAAACAATAGAAAATATGTTTAAGTAACATTTTCAATGCGCTAAACCAATCTACTGAATGATTTTCTTTCTTTTTATGATCGCCCAAGCTACAATGAGAATATTATGTCCCTTCGTTATTCAACCTCATGAAAAACCTTGAATGAATATTTAAAATTGGTAATTATTTTATCAGCGCTCATGTGATGCTGATGGATAAGTCGGAAACTTCAATAAAAATATAAGTACTTTTAATGAAGAGGGACCTTTGATTTTGTAAGGTCAATGCGGAGAGTCCCAGTTCGCCTGCCTGAACGGCTATGAATGCTTGCCTGGAGTCTTGCGCTGCGACGGGGGCCCAGACTGTCATGACGGCAGCGACGAGCTCGACTGCACCGAAGGTGAGAAACATAACTTCAACATTCCTGATCGCACGATGGAGAACTAGAATGATTTAAGTTTTCTCAACTTGTCATGAAGTGAACATGCCCTGGAGCCATTTTCCTAGTACAAATAACTTTAGAGTGAGACAGAATGCTGTCGCCATCTCGTGATGTCCTTTGTGATGGGGTCACCTATATCTAGATTTTCAAAAAGTATTGGACAAAGTTCTTCGAGAAAGGAGCAAAAATAGAAGTTTGTGGTGTGCAAGGCAATTACAGTATTTGTTCTCTTGTTCCACCAATGAATGATGATTCATGGTCAATTTAACAACTAGAGACATGTAACGTATGGAATGAGGTGCCTCGAGAGAGCGTTTTAGGTTTGTTCCTCTTCGTCAGTAACACCAACGCCCTTGACCTCTGAACCAACATCAGAACTAACAAGCTAGCTACAGCCACAGAACTGTCACAGAGAGTTTTCTGAACGAAACTGAACAATTATTCAAACAGAACTCATCGACTTCTCTAATAGACCAACACCTGACCATTGCATGTGCTTTAATGTTAATAAACGCTCTGGGACGTTGGTTGTTACTGATAACAGGTAATTCCAACATGCAATCGATGATATATCACTCGTATTTAGCAATAGAACAACAAAGAGAGCTAGGTGTCACTATCACTCGAAGCCTCAACCTTGGAAAGAAAGTAGAAAACTGTCCAAAATACTAACAAAATTTCTCATTTCAGTATAGCAAACATTGAATAAATGTCAAAAAATATAATTTCACCCCTCTATAGGGTGCCAGTCGAGACACATCTAAAATATACAATGCAACTCTGGTCTTCGACCCGACGACGAGACATCGACAAAGTAGAAAAAGCCAACGTACTGTGATGACAATGTGTCCAGAACTCCTTAACCTCGGCTAGGAACGGAGTTCTTGAATTTGAACTGCTTGAACAGGGAAAACTGCGCAGGCATCTTTTCAAATATTGATTTGGCACAAGTAATTCACATTGGACACAGTAAAACCGTCAAGTGAGAAATGACAGAAAAAGTCGAATCAGAATATACACCACTTGTGGGCCCAAATAAACTACGAGGCTTCCAGGTCAACTCATGTGGAGATGAGGATTTTTAATTCACGGGACCTGGATGTATAATAATAAAAAACTAAAGGCCGTGCATAAAAATGAAAAAAACGTAATAATAATTGAATATGTAGCTTAAACCCACAAAGTAGGGTTAAACAAATGGTGTGAGTAAGCATTTGAAGTAAGAGATGAAATACAAATGTACACAAGTAGGAGTCAATAAGTTACAGGCGCATAACGAAATCAAGTATTTTGTGACTTGCCTAAAGATTTCAGTTATTTCGTGAAATGACTTATTCACGCATGTGTGTCCTAAAATGACTAATATTTTTCAGACATTTAAAGAAATGGGAAATTTATAAAGTAGCTTAAATAAGTTAGGTTATGTTCAGTTGGGTAAGGTTTGGTTATGGTAGTTGGCAACTAGTGTATTATGAGCCTCAAAATGGATTGAAATATTGAGCTTCAGATTACACCTGTCACCTAACGTGACGTAACCTAACCTAACCTAACTTAACTAATCTAGCCAAATAATTGCATGAATTTGCCACTTCGTTAAATACCTGGAAATTTGAGCCATTTTGCGAAACGTTTGAGTGCACCAGTCATATCACGAATTGACTGAAACGCTTAGTCATTTTGCGAAATGCCTGATTTCGATATCTACCTGTAACATGAATAGGTCGGTATGCTCAAACTATGTATAGTATTTTGGTTTAATATCGCCAGTGAAAGTAGGCCTCAAGATTAGCTGTAACACTTTGACCTCCATTCTTCACTCAGGTAAAATTACATGTCAACGTATAGCTCCGTTCTGAATTTAAGATTGAAGGATTTTGTTGTAACAAATTTGGCTATCCTATCAATTTCCCTTCTAATCTAAATTAGCATATACGAGTGATGACCAGAAATTTCATGAGAACTGAAATATCTGTATTCATATTTTTTACTGCTTTGGCTAGGTTAGGTTAGATGATCGCGTGTACCAAATATGGCCCACGTGGCGGTCAAAGTGTTAGATGAATTCTCTGAGATACTTTTATGTACGTGCGGAGGAATGGAAACAATTAGTCGAGACCCATAAATATCTTGATGGGGACAGCGATGTAAGCTCGGATTGACTTTTTGACGAGACTGAAATATCCGAACCAGGAATAACGGCTATAATTTAGTGGGAAAAACATTAGGACATATCAGGTCTTAAATTTTTTTGTTAATATAACTGAAATCTAAAACTGACTGCCCGGAAATATTGCCTCTCTAGGCTCCGCAAGCGCTCTCAAGAATCGCCTTGATCAGTATTAGATAAGGATTACCCATCATTCTAATGACTGAGTCAATGTCTCATCAGAACTCCTTCTGAGGGAAAATAAAAAATAAGAGAAAATAGGTAAATGAGGGTGGGCAACACAACCCATGAACGTAAAGACTAATTCAACCTTATCCGATTCAAGTATGTTCTGTATCTGCATGCTCTGATAGTAACTGAAGCTCTGGAGGTGCTTCATCCGAAAGCAGCGCCAGCAGAATATGTCAGAAAACAAAAAGAAACGTTTATTTTGTTAATGATAAAGTGAAGGACTAACAATAGCATCGCACTCCGGTGAAGCCGTCACTACCTAATGTTAGAACTAGCGTACTACCGACACGTGCTTCCGTCGCTGCAAAGAGGCATCAATATGTGTGTGGATAAAGGCTATCAAAATACATGTCAAAATCTTGAAGACTGTAAAAATTAGTTTGTGATTTTGTGATGTGTGCCGTCGTGTTTCTGATATTCTGTATTCATTATTGTGTATTTGGGTAATCATTTTAACTGTATTAAATGTATCAAAGTGCATACTCCAATGTTAGTCATATACACAATAGATAATAGCAATAGACATTATAATTTCGCCGAATTATAATGACGCGTATTTAATCGTGGAAGTGAGCCTTCACACACAAGGATGTTGTACATTAGACATGCTTATGGAATCATTTTTATTTGCGAGATGATTGTAAAATGAAATGGCGTAGAGCTGTTCGTGCACCGGCGAGTTTTGCTCTCATCCATGAAGTAGAGTTATTCAAGTGTTGTTCATGCTTTTGCCACAAGTGTTACCATATACAGTTATTTTAAATTGTATCTCCGAAAATGAAGTAAGTGAGTTATAATTTATAACAATAAATTTATTATTATTTCTCCCAATGGTGTCTCAATCGCTAAAATTATCTTTGCTGTTTCTTTCTATTTCTTACACTAGCGACGATGATTCATGATGAATAATACCTATGTTTTGATTGTACTCCTCGTTAAACGAGAAATAACGCTAATGTAGTTCGTTTTTTGAACGGTTGTTATTTATAACGTATTTGCTTCGTATAGCCAGAGAGTATATCAATAAGAACGTTGATATAGTAAGAAGATGGCGTGCTTTGCGGAATACGTGAATTTTATTTCAATATATACGTGTACTTAATAACGAAATGCGTACGTTAATGTTACGTCCCAAATTGATTACGTCTCCGTGACAAAGAATGTTAGATGATGCGATATGGCGTGGGACGTTGTCACACATGGTTCATATCGGTGTCTGATGGAATGGAACTTTAGCAGCAGCCCAAACACGCTTTTTTCCCGTTGTCCTATTCTATTTACCTTTAATTTCATTCTGCTAGTGCATGCTCGGCAGTCTGTACCCAGATTTGATAATATTGGATTTTGTTATGAAGTGTTTCCTTCATCTCTTTTAAGCTAAACCTGTTCCAGCTTCTTAGAATGTATCTCTATAAAATACCAATTCAAAAGTTGTATCGGAACAACATAACTGTGGATTACGTAATTTTACACTTTTCTAAAAAAAATTATATCTCGGAAAATATGACATCATTGGCATCGATGAGTGGACCAAGGGCTGAAAAAAATTTCCTAAAATATGCGAATTATCTTTATATTAGTTATACTTTACAAAATAGTTCAGACCTAAGAGTATGACATGCTCATTCTACTCCAACTCGTGAGGAGCCCGCTCTGAGCATCGTTGTAGGAACACTTTCACACCCTTGCTTCAGTTTAGCCTCTGCAAAAGATAGTACGTTCCATGTCGACGCCTCAGCTGCAGACAATATGGAAAAGCCAAGCAATAATGGAGCACTTTTACTTTAACTTTTACGGTGAACGCTATTATCGATGACAGCTGACGCTGACGAAAGAAGTGAAGGCTAAGTGAAAATTAAGGTATTTTAAACATTACAAATTTTCGATGTGTGTGCATAAAAATTCATGGAACACGTTTAATTCTCCGAATAAATTAAATTTGTAGGCAGCAAGGGTCATGCTAGGGTTAAAAATTAATTGGAAATTATACATTATATTAGGGAATGAACTTCGTGTGTGCAATGCATGCTCAATGCGCCACTGGTAGTATTGCCAAGAATATTGAATTACAAATGAGTAGCCCTTCATTTTATTAACTGAATTACAATCCCATTTAATAGCAAGTAGTTTTGCTTGAATAAATATGATTGTGATGCTCCTGTTCTGTTAGTTTATCAGAAATATACGTCACTATGCACTGAAATAATAAAAATTTTACCCCCTATAGCTGAACAAAAAAAAAAGAAGAATACAATTCCTGCAACCAAGAGAAGGGATTTTAATTTCATGTTACAGTGGTCTCTAAGAGCGGAAAACGTTCCAAGTTGAACAATCAATGAGACCTAGACGAAAAAAATATCCTGTAACAAAACATTGGAAAAATATTTCTCAGTCGAATCTAGCATTTCTGGAAATTAATGTAAGGTTTTAGTTTTTGAAAGAATTCCTAGAGTATGTAAATTTTCTTTTATGTGACAATAAAAATCATAAATATGCACTAAAGACTTACATTTACTCACGTGCAGAGCAGTGCTCGGGCTACCTGTGCAAAAATGAATCACGCTGCATCAGCGCCTCTCACTACTGCGACAGAGACATCGATTGTGAAGATAACGCCGACGAGGAGGAATGTGCGTACGATGAGCTTTTGTAAAGTGCTTGTAGATATGGTACTCGAAGAACATGCATTTTTATTCTGACGTTATCCAAGAATAACTTCTTTATTTCAGCCCTATGATAAGAAAGAAAATACATGCTTTTTGTCCATCTAATGACGAATAGTGACTAATGGGTGCTTGTATATTCGCCTAAGAAATTGAAAGTGAAGTAGTTTTCTATGTCAAAAGAGTCGCTCTGACTTGTACTCCTGTTGTCAGTTGCTTTTCCTACTTTCTAAAAGTTTTACTCAAATTTTAATACGTTGTTCTAACTTGCTAAAGGTAATGATACACAGCTGTTTCTGTAAGGCCAGTTTTGTTCCATATATTAATTAAGGAATAAAAGGCAGACTAGTTCGAGTATCGTCCATGCAATGCTGACTGAGTAACCATAAGCAATAATTCAAACTTATATCTCCAAAGGGTGAAGCAAGAGGGACCAATTCAATTTTCTCAATTTTCTAGAGTAATGTCTGCATCGCCAAATTTTGTGTGTATTTTCTCTCCCTTACACAGCGGACAATATTAATAGTGGACGGATGCATGATTATGTAATGGATTGGAAGGAGGTATCTCCAAGGTACAGTGGGCCAAATAAGTATTCGTAACCTGTCAAATAATTTACATTTTTCGCTATTAAATATGTTTCGGTAAATCTACGAGAATTATGAGTCCTGCATAAGATAGGGGAAAATCAAACATATTCGGTAATGTTTAGTGAACAAAAATTTGTTAACAACAACGAAAATATGGGAACAGGGTGGCAAATAAGTGTTTGTAACATAACATACATACATACAACTATAATAATACTTGGTCGCATAGCCCTTATTAGCTACCACCGCTCACAGGCGATGCTTGAATGAAGAGATGAGGGTTTTTCAGAAGTCCAGAGGTATTTTCTACCATTCATCAAGACAGAACTGTTCCGATTCAGGCTGATTTGATGGTTTCCTCATTCCAACTTGAATCTTCAACTGTTTCTAAACATTTTCAATTGGATTAAGATCTTACGATTGTGAAGGCTACTCTAAAACATTGACCTCTTACTACGGAGCCGCGCTGAAGTGTATTTCGATTCATGCGTAGGGCCGTTATTTTATTGAAACATCCGTTGAGTTCTTTTCGACCCGGGCATTTGAGCAGATGGCATCAAATGTTCAAACCGAATTTCGCATCAATGGGTCGAATTCTTAGTTTCTTTAATGACACGGAGTCGTCATGGGCCTGTAGAGGAAAAACAACTCCATAACATGATGCTTCCTCCACTATGGTTCAATATGGGCAGGGCTTCAACGTTGCCTGGATGTATTCGGTTTTTGCCAAACAGTCCTATTATAATTATTGCCAAACATCGATTTTTGTCTCATCTGACCATAGAATATTATCAAAATAATTATCTCCTTCGTTCTACTTCGAAACGACTGGCAAACGAACTGAAGTGTCTCTGGGAGCCATGTGGCAGAAAAGACGAAATAATCTGAAGAATCGAAACAGTGAATCGATAGACTGAATGCCCACTGCAGAATAATATGTTCGTTTATGAGAACTGTTCACTGTTGAGTAAACTCTATATCACTGAAAGAATTGAGTTATTTAAAAACTTAGTAACTCATCAATTCTCAAGCAAATGGAAATCTTCAGAACTCGAAAAATATCCATACCATGACGTATTATGATTCCACCTCAGGACTATTAGCAAATGATTGCAGGTCACCGGCATCTTGAATAGCTGCTAAGCATGATCGTGCAACGTAAGTTAGTTAAATGGTTATATTTATACTTTGGTGAAAAAAAGAACTAATCATATACATTTATTACATTCATCAGATAGAAAGCATCTTTTCAATTCCACAATATTACTATGTTAACGACTTTTTGTTTTCAATGGTTGAAAGTGAAGGCTACTTTTCAATTAAACGTAATATTTAAGCTCTATAAATGACGTCAGATAATTAGGCTACAAATGCGTACGGAAGCGGTATCGCTAACATTCTAAACTTCTTGTAAAGACTGCTAATAATTGTGATAGATAGAAAATAACAAATGGAATAAAGATGTTTCGCGTACTCTTTCAGTGCATATTCAAAAATACATTTCGCTAAAGTTTAATTTTGACATAGTTTTGTATATTGTTTAAGAGTTGAGCGCGTTAACATTTCAATATTTATCCCCTACCTCTTGAAACTTGCAGTGGAAACAAGTACAAACGGCAAAATTTTGATCTTGACGTGCCTCCAGTTCACATGCACGAGAAAACAACTATACCGTTTATGTGGACCTCGCCCTCCTCACAGCACGGAAAAGCTTTGCGATGCTAATGACGTTTTGCTTTTGAAGTATTATAAATTTTGATGCATGTTCAGTGACTAGTTAATCAACACCTATCGTCAAAATATATACTTTACTCGCCTGATCTATGTCTTTCCTAAGACTTGCAGAAAAGGGCTTACAAATATCCTTTGTGTATACTAGAAAGACGGAAAAATGTTTTTCAAGTCATAGGATGATCGTAAAATAGTGCAATATTATGCAAAAAGTCTATTACTCTTCCCAAACTATGATCAACAACTGTAAAAAGTGTGAACTCGGTTTGAAAAATTTACCTTTAAATCAACTTGACTGATGCCGAATCCTTTATGAATACTTCTCTGGCTTAAGTGAAACGTACAGGGTGTCCTAAAAAGTTGTATACACTGTTTTGAATAATTAGTACTCATTCGTCAACGTCAGTACAAAAAACGTTTCAGACTTTCGAATGAAAAATTTTAAATTTATGAAGTATCATAGCAACAATCGAACAGTTCTTTAATCTGAATAATCCTTTCATTTCATAAATATTTTTCACTTAAAACTAAGTCAAATAAACTATAGATTTTTGGCCCTACAGCCAAAGAGAGAACAACGATTCATCGTAGTGGAAACATTCTTTAAAATAAAAAACATATCGCAAGTTGTAAGAAGGTGTCAATTTACCTTTGATGGACAAACTGTGACCAGGTTGACTATGAAAAGGAATATTGACAAGTGGCCGGCAAGCTGATAGTACTACATATACTGAACAGGAATAAGAGAAATCCTGGTAGACTAGGAACTAGAAAATATCCAAATGGTCCCACAAAAAACTAAAGAAATTCCTTCCCTTTCAACTCGACGCAATGGAACAAACCTATCTAGATAAACATTCCAGAGAATCGTTAGAAAAGACATGAATTACTATCCTTACAAGAAAAAGATTTGTCAGAAAATATTAGAAAATTATTTGGGACGGAGAATAAATTTCTGTGAATAGTTCTTGCAGAAAAACGAGAGATTTATCGAAGACATTGAGAGTGATGAATCATTTCCTATGAACGGACTAGTAAACAGGCAAAACTCAAGAATATTTTGTCCCTTCAAACACCTTCCAGAAAATATTTTCTAAAAAACTTCTGTCGCGAAAAGCTTTCATTGCGGATTGCACTCACCGGAAGAAGTCATATTATTGGACCAGTTTTCTTTGAAGGTAACTTAACTGGGGAAAACTACTTGGATCTTCTCATTAAGGTAATCGTCCCACTACGAAGAGATGCCTACAGGAACAGGTTTAATCGTGTCTGGTGGATTCAAGATAGCTCACCGTGCCGTAGAAGAATTGTTGTTCAAGATTTTATACGAGAATCTTTTCAGGATAGCGCGATTTCGATTAATCACTCAATCGAATGGCCACCACGTTCTCCCGATCTTTCACCGTAAGACATTTCTTTGTGGCTATGTACAGAACTTGGTATCCGCAACACTTCTAAGAGACTTGGGAAATATGAGAGATAGAATTACTCATCCCGTTACTGCGCTTAATTAGGGAAAATCCTGAACTTGAAAATGAGAGAAAGATGTCAACATTGCTTAGAAAAAAATGGTGGAAATTTTTATGAGGTAGAAGATGATGTAAAAGTCAAGTGTTTGTTATTTGGTTTTATTTGTTTTACTTATTTATTTCTAACTATGAATGTTTTTTCTTTTTAAGCCATATTTCCAGATAAGTTTGAATTTTTTATTCTAGAAGTAAAATTTCTGTTTCTCCATTCCAAGTATGGAATTGGTTGTTTTTAGTGTGACACATATCGGGTTACAACTAAAATCTGTACCAAAATGAAATTTCACAATTGAACTGAATAGGAAATTTAATTCCGAAAAAATTGATACCAATACGATTTTTGCTCTTACGTTAACGAAAGAGTAATAAACATTCAAAACAGTGTATTCTTTTTTAGGGCCATTCTGTATGTTTATAGCTTTCCGTATCAAATATGATTCAAGGGACGCAGCTATTCAAGATGACAAACTGATATACTGTTTTTCAGAGGCTGAAATTCAGAGTACCGTTTACTTTCCAAAACAACATTAGATAACTACAAACTTCCATGCGGCATGAGTGATATAATGGAAATTTTCCCACTAGTAACGTTATTAACAACAATTACCGCTTTCAGTCTTGCATAACTGCCTATTAAGATGAAACATTGAAAGACATTTTCAGTTAAAATAGTTTGGAGGCTTCTTGCTCTAAAGTAATTCACAGAATATCTGAAGTCACTCTGGAAAGATGGATAATTATGTTTATCCTCGTCAAACGGAATGTACTCACGTGTTTACTTTTTGAAAGTTGGCCATGATTTTGGTCTTTGTTCCCTTCTACACCCAATAGAAGTTAACACCAGTAAATATTAATCAGTACTGACAAAGAATCTAATAAAACGTAGAGTAATATCTCCCGCGGAAGTAACATCGTTTCAGGTACTTCTTCCAGTTTTGTTGAGAGGGCATGGATTACTTGATTATTTTGCTGTCTAGTGTATCTAACTTCGGAGTAGTAGGACGTCTTGGTTTTATGTTGCTCGTTCTTTTCAGGCACTTGCGAGGACGGCGAGTTCAAGTGCGACAACATGAAATGCATTCCAGCCAGGTGGAAATGCGATAATGATAACGACTGCGGCGACAGGAGCGATGAAAAAGATTGTAAGTATTTTATACAGCACTGCTGTTCTTACCCTAGCCGTCTGGGTTTGACTCTAGTTTACGATACATTAGGGTTTGACTGTCTTCAGATAATTCATTTTAGAATATTGAACGCTTAATTCATTTGCTCCATTTTATTGGTACATAGTTATTTCTATGTGTATAAGTTCGAGAATATGCTTTGGAAAAATGCGTAAACTGTTTTCAATATAGTTCTGGATGTTCTGCAAAGTTTTAATGCATAACAGCCGATTGCTTCTGCTGCGATGAGGGTTGCAAGCAGGTTCCAAATCTCTGTTCCTGTGTTCAATTTCTTAGTTTGTATTCATGTTCTTAGAAAATTTTACAGAGGTGTTCCATTATATTTCATGATTATCGACGCATCTAGTAACTTTATTGGCCTGATTTAAGAACTCACCATTTTCCTGAAACGTTATTGCATTAATTAGGTATCCCACCTTAGTGAAAATATCAAGATTTGTTCAGTACTAGATCGAAGTATAAAAGTTGAGGGAAATATGTCGCTACATTCCAAGTGATTGCCGGCCAAGTCGCCACGAAACCACTTTTGGGCTTGGCTGTTCAAAGCTTACAGTTTCTCCACACGGTGTTCCTCGCAGTGCCATTTTCTGAGATAGAAGCAAAAATTTCCTCATCCGTTCATAAACAATTATCTCATTTTCATTTTCTAATGGTAATAACCGTTATACTGCTTCTTGATCATTGATAACACATAACGCATTTCGTCATCAAGATGTTGGTGTGAAGATAAATTTCAGCCATTAAATGAAAAGGAAATTGTAATGAGCTATAACAACAATTTGCGAAAAATTAATGAACGAAATCTAATGCTTAACACATGAAAAGTAATTCCATGATTCACGGGACAATAATCCAAACTATATGCCATGAATTCATTTACAAAAAGATTAAATTGAATTCAATGAGCATGTAATAATTTGTAATAATTATTGTTTTACTTTTGTTTTCAATATGACATTGAAACATGATCGTCACGGCGAGAAAGAAGCTTCGTGCCTCTCATAAACACAAATATTCTCTCTAGCTTTCAGGAAAAGGAAAAGAAAACACACATGAAAATAACTTGAACTATTTGTTCTCAGTGAGTCGAAAGAATTTCAACACAGGGGCAAATGATAAAAATCACCCATCGTATGGTGACAGACTCAATACTGACGATGGATAAAAAGGAACTCGACCAATGACAAGTGCTCTATTTCTAATCTTACAAATGGGTATCTGTATTGTATAACGAGGGAAATGACAAACTACAGTGAACAGAACTTCTACAGCCCCCGTAAAATTGAAACACAGTGAAATTCGCTTTGCAAACTACGCTATTCCAAGGAAGTATTTTCCTTCTCACTTTATATTATGTATTTAAAACACGTGTGATACCTACCTCAATAACAAAACCCTATGACTGTACAGGGTGTCCCCAAAAACCAAAATCAAAATAATCTAATTTGCAACCTATTTGCCACATTTTTATTATTTTTCGACTAAATTCTTTGTTGCACGCTTTTCAACAATTGTTATAAGTTTTGATAAAACCTTGTTAAGAATTTTAACCCGTAATAACTTTACGAAAGGCTGTCAGAAACATCTTTACGCAGGAAAGTCAAACAACAAAATGTACTTGGCAGAATTTGCCCAAAGGTCATTGTATGATGCATACGTAGACGACATATTTGTGAAAGTTGAAAGCACTGACCAGGTCGAGGTTTTGCAAAATTTAATGAAGAACAATCCTGTGTCGAGTTTTATGAACAAGACCAATGTACAGGGTAAACTGCCATTTTTAGGTGAGTTGATTGAAGCCGCAAATTATTCGTTTGAGAGAGCAGTGTACACTAAGCCATCCCATGCAAGAGAAACCAGTAATCATAAATGTGATGCTCTGCTGTTTTACAAGGAAAGAATATTGAACACCCTGTTGAAGAGGGCTTATAAGATGTTTAGTATCTGATCGAATTTTCATTCTGAAATACACTAAAAAGATTATTTATAAAAAAATTTCCTTCAATACTTTAGTCGATGACTAAATTAAGAGATTTCTATTGTGATTTTTAGAAATGACGACAGTAATGGTTTTTATTTGGTTGAATACACATACATACCAGGATTCCATTTACAATCATTTTCGTATTCATCATAGCTGTAAGCCCTTCGGTGATGCAAGTATTAAAGTTTTGTAGTGAGTTGACAGGAAAAAAAATATTCAAATTATAGAAGCCTTCTATATTCATAAATTGAAACCATCTTAATGAAAACACAGTTGACTTTTAAGCTCTTAAATTAGTCAGTAGAAATTCAACAAAGTTTATGGCAACATTCATCCAGATGCTTTATTAGATCTTAAACTTTTATGTGATAAACATACGATTTGTAGCTCAAAAAACTGAAATTTCATGACCGAATATATGAGCGGTATGACTAACAAATTTTAGGGTGTACATATTATTTCATGTTGCAATTTTTTCACACCCCACCTTCATTCTAGGTTTGCATTTTGGAATGAGACTTAAAATTCCTTTTAATTCTTTTTCAACCTGAGGATGATGTACGGTACATTGAAACGTTGCCTTTTATCGTTTGACAATTACAAATTTTGTGAAAATGATTGGAAACTATTTGAGTGTTTTGACACGCATTGAACTAGAAAAATTTCATAAGGTTGAAAAGTTAGATAAGGATTTTAAGTGATTATAGTTTACAGTAGTAAAATTCTTTCAAATTACTCGCATGGAAATTCCCCGTTTTAGACAAACAATTATCTCCCTAATTCATAAATAAGGTAAAATATTACAAATTGCGTTGTTTTCTAACTTAATTGTTTCCTAATTATCAGTTATCCTAAATTTGATTGCAATTAGATGCTCATCACTAACTTTTAGTTTCGCTGTTGTAATCTATAGAAATAACACTTTTCAAAAGTAGAAGATATCAAGCATCGAGTCTATTAATTGTTACGTTAGTAACACTTGATTATCCTGTTCTCCAGGCGTGTGCTCTCCTGACGAGTTTCAGTGCGAGGACACCGGCCGTTGCATCAGGGCCGCGTGGAGGTGTGACTCTGACGACGACTGCGGCGACGGTAGCGACGAACGTAACTGCACTGAAGCCTCCAGTGGCAGCTCAGGTGGGTAAATGACAATTTTTCACCGACAAGGTGTTAAACCACAGTAGTATGTTGCTGCATACTAATGTTGTTGATTTTGGGCTCATTCTTAAAATTGATTTGAATGTGTTTGAAGTTTCAATCTAAAATTTCAGTTTTGAACCGATAAAATACTGCGATTTACCGAAGTGTATTCCATATATATATTTTTTAGGGATGATTTGAAGAACTTCTTCTGAGATAAGTTTTATTTTCCTAAACTTTCGGTCATAAACTCAACGAAGAAGCGTTCAATATATATGTATTTACATGCTTTTATATATATATATACATTTGAGGTTTAATTCAAAATTTCCCCTCGTAGCATTAAAAATGTGAGACATTATTGAAAGTTTTCATAGCCGCTGTCGCCTGTGTATACCAATCATATGACGCACTTGCACGAGTGACTCACATTACGTGTACCATGCACCAGCGTGAAGTAAGGATGGCATCTTGAGAAACGATAACACATAGGTTTTATTTGGATTTTACGTATTACGCTCACAATGTGACGCATGCTGAAACTTATTAATATCGTACAATTAATAACTAACTTATGAGCAACGCACATTATGATAATGGAATCTGTTCCTTCCCTAATCGTTAATAAAGCAATAATTGATGCCACAAACATTGACAGTGCCTTATTGCACCAGACTGATAATATCGACTATGCGTAAAATCATTAGAGTACTCTCGTTTCACGTACAATTACACCAAAAAACAGACAAAAGTCTTGGATTCTTCGAGATATCATCATCAACATAAAAATCGGCATGCGTACCTTGTATTACTTCACGAAGAGAAAGTAATTTCAGCTCTAAACAGTTTCAGAAACTACGTAACAAATCAAATTAAAATTACAAAAAAAAATTATTGAAAGCATAAATGTTTTCACTTTAAAAATGACATAAAAAAACCTCGGCACCTGTTAAATCCAATCTACCGAGCGAAAAAACATACGATGAACAAAATTGAATCTATTACTCAGAATGGTGAAACGTATAACAAACTATAGAAGCAACGAACCTCTTCAACGAATTTCCCGTCATCATAAGTACAAACATTGCTGATTGTATTACGACAGATTCCCCCCTAGCCCTTGAAATACATGGAGCATATCCATGGAATTAATTCATTTTCCTTCGTACCTAATAATGCTTTCGATATGCTCGACGTCTCAAATGCCATATGAAATAAATCAAGCGGATTAAAATTGTTCCATGCTTAAATTTAAAATGCATAACTGATTTAATAGCTCCAGCCCTTGCAGAGATAATTAATTTTTCTCTTGCAATGGACACTTGTCCAAATTCTCTAAAAACTAGCCGTGTGACTCCCATCTTCACGAGTGGTGAGAAAACCTGTGTCAACTATGATAGACTTACAGTAGGTCTGCCCTTCCAATCTTCAGTAAAATATTTGAGAATATTGTCTACATAAAGCTGTATTCTTATTTTGAACAGAAAATATTTCCTTATGGCAAACAGCATGGCTTCCGTCCCAAAATATCAGCAACGCAAGCTATTTTCAATCACCTCTAATATCTATTCAACTATACACGAAAGAAAGCTTCTATTTTCTGTATTTCTCAATTTTCGTAAACCCTTCAACTGCGTAGATCACAACATCATACTATCGAAGCTCAACTGTATGGCGTCAGAGGGTTTGCTCTTAATTGGTTTAGATCCTACCTGACTAATCGTAAAAAATATGCTCAAGTTTACGCTCAATCAGAACTCGTGGATATAAGTCATGGAGCTCTCCAAGGGTCTATGCTTTGACCTCTATAGTATCTCATATTTCTAGTATCCATCAATGATATTGTTGAATCCACTTCAATTCTTCAAATTTATACTTTTCGCAGATGATAGCACTCTCTCTACAGCTCTTCTTAATGAAAATAATGTTCCAAGTGTTACAATAGCAAATAGGATTAATGAAAATATACAAAAGGTACCTATGTGGCTTATCTCCAATAAAATATGTATCAGTATCGCTAAAACTAAGTGCATGCTATTTTCAAATGAACGGAATGCGAGTCTCCTATCCATCAAAGTCGGCGATAGTCAGATTGAAGAAACTAATTCATCACAATTCCTCGGAATATTCATCGATAAAAACCTGACCTTTAAAGAGCATGTATCATATGTTTGCCCTGAGGTCTCGAAATCTATTGGAATTCTCAAGAAAGTAAAAAACATATTACCAGCAGAAACGTTAAAAATAATGTATACATTATTTATTCATCCGTATGGCTTAGAATTATAGCATGAAACTAACAAAAACAAAATGAACATACTTTTTACTCAACAAAAAAAAAAAAATTAGGACGATGGGTAATTTGGGATGTAATGCGGTTACGAATGACCCATATAAATGCTTGAAAATTCTTAAGCTTCCTGATCTCGACCAATATCCTCTCTGTACATTCATGTATAAAACTTTGAGTTATGAAGGCGATAAAGACCTGAAGCAATTAGTTTCTGCTCAAACTGGCCATCATGAATATTTGAATAAGAACCGAAGTAAATTTATAATTTCCTATTATTCTAAAACCAGATCGTAATTTAGTTTTCACTGTAACGGTATTAAAACTTGTAACCCATTGTTTTCTGCCGTTCGTAAGATAAGTGTATTCCAAGTGTTCGAAACGAATCTTAAATTCGGTTTGTTATCAAGATTTGTGCTCAAGTGCTGCTTCCAACAAACCCCCCCATTTTCTTCACTGCATCCATTCCAGACCCCAAACCTACAACCCAGTTGCTCAGTTGCTTAAGACGTTACTGTTCTGCTATAATCTCATATCCTAAAAGACTGTTGAAAGCGCTCAAATTGTATGTCAGTAAATTAATTCAGAGTATATTATAGAATGAGTAGTCACCATTGACTAGACATTATTAAAATACTAATTTTAAATCATATGTCCTCCTCTCAATAAATTCTGCACTTGATCAGTCTTGCATAAGTTCAGAATAAGTTTATTAGGATGTTTACTGGTGTTATTGAAGACCTAGGACAACTTCTTATTGACAATTTTTCTATTGGTTTTCTCAGTTTTTCTCATAAGGGTTTTCAAAGCAGAGTTGATAAGAAAAATAAGATTTCCCAAAGGCATGATGCAGTTTATTTTCAACGTTCCGAATGTCTCAAGCATTCGCTTTCAAGAATTGAATCGCTTTAAAAATTTAGAAACTATCGGACGGAAGTACAATATATGCGTGTCATAGAGATACAAATGATACAAATTCTAATACATAATATACAAATAACTAATATTTTATAATTGACGTTCCATCAGGAAAAAAAGTTGAAGCGTGCGGACAAAACCGGCACATTGTTGGTTGATCCTGGGCTGCTCTTGGAGAATGGAGAGAGCTTCTCTTACAGCAAGTCGCACAGAATTGTTGTAGAGCTAGAGGATGGATGTATTTTCCTCCAGTATTTGGCAGGTCAATTTGGTGCCATGTTCTTGACTCCTGTGTACCTTAGGTGCACCTGATACATCCATTCTCCAGATTAAATGATTTAATTTTTCATGACAAACCTTAAATATAATCGTTGGAGAGCTTTTCAGTGGAGCTTGAGATAAGGCGGATCGACCACCGCGCAGTCCCGATCAGACACTGGGCTCCATTGAAAAACAAGACTAACAGGAAACCTTCAATTTACTTGCAAAATTTGTGTAACCTTATCACCCTAAACAGAAGCGTATTTGAGAGCTCGATGTTAAAAATCTCGTGAAAACAACGGTGACTATTGATACAGAAACATAAATATGGGCTAAATTAGAAGCTTGTTTATCATTTATAATTGATATTTTCCTTAAAAAAAATTTCATACTTGCTTTCCTTTCTGTTTTGATATTCAGAGATATTTTATAAAATAACAAAATTTGTAATGATGCTTTTAACGTACGGCCTACTTGTACAATAAGCAACAATTGGTAAAAAATCCCATTCACTTTTTTTAATTTATACCTACGCACTTCCAGTAGAGAAATAATATTTTGAATTGGTGAAAGCAGAAAATAACGTGTAAATTAGCATCAAGCCAACGCTTTCACAATTAATACTTACCGAGTAATAAGGATATGAAAACCTCGATACTTTTTTATCGCTCACCCTCTGCTGTTTGCCACCGAACGCGCTAAACGCCAAAGGGTGAGCAGTCACCGCAGCTAGCTCACCCCTCCTAAAGGTTTTTGGTGGAGGACTGAACGAGTACAACCAATATTCAATTTGGTTGAAGATATTTTAAAACATACAAAAGCCCGCGACGCTTCGCCCGTTCTTCAAGCTCATCTAAATGCCTCGACTCCGCCGACGACACACCTTACTAACTGTTTTTTCTAGCAGACTAAGGTGACTGACAGTGGCAAAATGAAAAAAATTGCGGACTACCTCAATATCCCATAATTCCGTATTCACCTTACGTATGCGTTCCACCTTGCTAGAATTGCGTTGAACAACTCACCTGATATGATTTTAACTATAAAGTATCACCAATAATTTTAATTAGATGTTTATGTTGAGAAATAAATATCGGAGATCGGCTCATTATTATTGATTAAGTCTTGCCTACAACCTGTTTCATGCTTCTGGCTAAGCACATAGCTCTAATCTATGCAAAACTCTATTCAAAGACTGAGCCACATTAGTACACTGACTAGTTGAGCTATTGATTGCTGCCAAATTAGACCCATTAGTCCGCTCAGGGGCCATAAGATGGGCCGTAGACAATTGGGTTAGGTTCGTTACGTTTGTCTATCTTATACTATGGAGACTGGCGTTCTCAGCGAGACACTGTTAAGCTACCTATGCTTAGGCTAAGCCTTTGGGACTTCTATGATGTTTTTCGTGCCGACTTTCCCTCTTCCCATTTTCATGCCTTCTTCCCTGATGATTCTAGATATTTCCTTCCTCTTCCTTCGTAACTTGCTGTTTCTATAAACAAGGTACATATCTTGTGTGGGAACACGTTTGTCCATAAATTCCCCGTCTCCAAAGTCTACTCTAAATGGTCCCTTCTCTTTTGGTGCAAGATAGTCTGAATTACTAAAGCGCTGCTATCCTTACTACACCTACTTCTATTGATACTACTACTAAACTACTACTGCTACTACTACTTCTACTACTACTACTACTTGTACTACTACTTCTACTACTTGTACTACTACTTCTACTACTATTACTACGACTATTACTGCTAATATTTCTACTATTAGACTCATCAGCATAGTCAATAATGGTATTTTCCAATGACTAGTAAATCAGTGGCGTAGCAGCGGGTCGAGAGCGCTAACCTGAGGAATATCAGACACAACGCTTACAGATTCACTCAGACGACCATCGATATACGAACGTTGAGAAACAAAGTTACGAATGATTGATAAGATCTTACTGCCATCACCAAACGACTCTAACTTACACAACAGGCCTGTATGGCCTGATATCCAGGTAGACAAGGCGCGCCGCGGACGCCGCTCCATAAATTTAGCGCTGACGGCGCAAGGGACGATGCAGACGACAGAGCGGCACAAAATGAGCATACTGACCTTGCGGTAGCACCCCAGCTTTCTCACTCTAATTCCTCAGTTACCAGCCACCAGTTTCTCAAATACCTCGAATGAAACACGAATAACGAACAACTGTGTCTGAATACTAACATCAGGAGGTTAGGGAAAAAATATCATTAAGTAGGGGAAAAATTTACTGTGTACATACTGCTTGTAGTGTAGAATGAATTTACCAAGATCGGGAAAACTTTAAGTTTTCTAAATTAGGAACAGAATTATTTTTGCTCAAACAAACTGTATCGCCACAATTGCAGCATCATCCACGTTACTCCCATTCAGAGTTCTCCCGCTTGCTAAGCTCTACTTCACGCTTTGTTTTTGTTATTATTGGAAAAGTCTTTCGAACTCGTTTCATCAAACTGGCTCCTAGCTCTATCAGTATATTATATTTTACTAAGCCTACACTTGGTATACTTCGTCTTTTTAAAATGGTTTTTGATGTAGAAAAAGAAGAAAAAAAAAGTGTGCTCCTGTGGAGAATGGATAGTGAAGAAAACGTTGAAACGACTATTTCTTTGAAGGCCATGAATGAAACCCCGAGCAATAAAGCATGACAAAGTCCGCTATCGACGAACCAGCCCTACCCAGCTCTTGGTCTCCACATTTAGGGCTTTTTCCGTTGTAGATATTCTTCGAGCGCTTTGATACTTCTACGCAGAACAACTTGTTCACGGTCTGGGTTTGAGGGAACTGTTGATTATGGATCCCGTTATTTTGTAGAATAATCAACATCAAGTTCAAATTTGATGGAATCATGAACGTCACTCTCGATAATTTAACCCACTGCAGTGGTTTTCTTGAAATTTGCTCAGTATATTGACTGTTCAGAACTGTAGGCTTATGTTCTTGGTCCCAATTACGGTGTTGTTTACCAGAGGTGACGAGAGGTTTACAGATACGCTGTGCATGCTAGATATTTTTGCTGAAATTTCATGGTACGACCGGATGCTGTTATCTACTTCTCAAGGGTTCGATACCAACGTTCAAACAACGATTTGCACGCATCACAGAACGAAGAGCATGATTATTTTCAATGTTTAATGATGTCGGAGGTCGTCATGATCTTAAATTTTTCTCAGCCGATATTCTGCTGAAATTTAACGCCTAGCTCTTAATTACATTGCTCTTCAAAGCATAGGGACTTGTAATACTGTTATTATCTCAAGCATTGTTCTTCTAAGGCTCGCAATCCACTGAGGTCTAAGTTCTTTGAAAGTTTTTATATCCTCACTTCTAAGAGGTGTTGGAAGCACCGACAGCTTTCAACATCCTGAGGATTTGATGAAGTCGAGCAACGGAACCTTGGATCAAGTCACTACCGGTTGCTGAATCCCAGTGTAGCCATAAGAACTCAAAAATTGCTGCTTGTAATTATACTTCAATATACATATTCAAAAATATGCCACCGAGCTACCAGGATAAAATCCATGTTTTAGGTAATTTATGATAGCTGTGTGCAAGTGAACTCGTACGAAGGTTCTGATGGCTGGTCAATAATGGTTTTTAAGTAGCATCATCAAAAATACACGTTTCAAGTAGAACAATCAGGCAACTTTTCCAAGCATTGCATTCGAAATTGTCCTCAATCTCAACCTCTCAATTCACGAGTTGCTGCTGGGACAGAGCCAAGGAATTATCAAATATTATCTCACAGTCTTCTCTAGAAACTCATTTACATATCAGAGCAGTTTCCAATGTAAGAATACAATGAAAATTATGTGGTGTAAGGTACGCTGGAGGTATGTTGTAGATGGGGTCGAACAGACCTGCTTAAGTCTATATTGGTCGAACGTGACTTTTGCTGTGTTGTATTGCGCCATCATGAAGAAGCATTTCTCTTAGTACAGAGTATGATGCGTTTTCTTAAAAGATTGTTGCCACTGTTGACAGTGTAAGTATGCCTTTATGTACGTTAGTGGCTAAATACTCGAGATGGGTAATACAGGAGGTCCCAGAAGTAACTGACCCTTGCGTTGATGAATAAATAGGATACCAAATTGTAAGGTGCAGAAGTAACTGACCCTTTTTATTTGGATACCACATTTCAATAGGACGCTTTACAATTTGGTATTCTCATTACTCATCAACGCAAGGGTCAGTTACTTCTGGGATACCCTGTACTTCCGAGATTGTATTAGATGCGCAACGTAGTTTTTCTTACTTGAAGCTGCATTTGGTGGGCTGCGGAGGATAAACCCCGTTAACCCGTTGCCTAAGCAGGTACTCTTTTGTTCAGGATTAAAACACTGGATGTTTGAAAGGCGTCATAACACTTCACTATGTGACGCTATATGAGGAACTTGCAGCAATCGCGACTACCTTATACTGAAGGTCTCCCATTTAGAACAGATGAAAATATTCTACTCTATAATTTGTACGCAAATATTTAGTGGTCAAGCATCGTAAACAATGAATTTATAGGTCATACCATGGCATTCAGCGTTTTAACTCTAGGCAGTACCGTCTTTTTGGCATTGCTTACTTTTTGACCAGTCTTTAATTTGCAACTTTTGTCCGAACGTGCTTGGTTATATGTTCGATAATTTTTACGCTTTCAATTGTGCATTAATATACGTGTATTGTATAAAGGAAGCGTGTCGCTTGATTTCGACAGCTTGCAGCAACGACCAGTACACCTGTGAGAACGGCAAGTGCATTCCGAGCAGTTATGAGTGCGACGGTGACAACGACTGCAATGACTGGAGCGACGAGCGTCACTGTAAGTGCTACGATCAAATCCTCAAAGATTGTAAAATTATTTTACGAATGAGAAACTGAGAGGATAAATGAGGGCTTAGATTGATGAGGACTCTGCACATTATCGTTGTGAAATGAAGAAAAAATGTAAGCATTTGTTTAAAATTGTCGAGTGAAAAATAAGAATCTACATTGAAATAGGTAGTTTGAACGTTGTTCTGAAATCAAGTATCCCACATAAAAGCAAATATCGCTCTGTTCAAAAATACTTTCTGCCTTCCTAAATTGTAAATAATATTCACAAGTTAGTTGTTTTAAGACTATACGAAATTAAATTTTATTATGTCATAATTAATTACACCAATGAAAACAGTATTTTGCAGAAGAAAACAGAAAGGAAATTCAGAAAGGAAACTGGCTGTCACTAACAGAAAAGAAGAAAATTGTAAGATCAGATTGAACTTTTTTGTTATCAAGAACTACCTAGACAACACCAAGCCAAACTTCACTCCAGAGGAGCGTGCCGCCGTCGAATATTTGTGACAACATTCTCGAATAGTATCCTGCGAGTTAACGAGGGTGGAGGTGTAGCGGTGATGGGTCTGCAACCATTTGGGAATTTCCTAATCTTCAGCAAAAAAGTGGGAACTACGAAAACTGTGTAAAACATTTTTAATCCTAAACTGTATTTTCGAGAACATACACAACTCGCAAAAATAGAAAGTTTTGAGCATTCGCTCATCATCGGCTATGCAAGAACAATGAATGTTACCTCCAAAAAATGAGGACAGATAAATAAATTACGTTTTTTCGTATGAAAAATGGGATAAAATACTTCTTGACAAGAGATAAATAGATAAAAATCTGACATAATTATTCAAAACAGATTTCAATTTAAAAATGAAAAGGGATTCTAAAATTCTTAGTTCAGCGGAGAATACTGTTCGACCTAAAATCCTGAAGTTATTCAAAGATACTGTGGTATCTCATCAAAGGTATGACCGGATGGCCGAGTGATATGGGTGTGCAACATCATGAAGATAAACTCAAATTATGTTCAACGATGGAATGAAATCAATCCCCTGCCCATCTAAGACTAAGCAGAAATGGAATCAAATAGCATCCGGGCTCAAAACAACATAAAAACTTTAAACAAACGACTAAGAGAATATCATAACGGCCACTATTACGGACTTCCAAAGCTGCACATAAACGAAGAACGTACGACCAATAATTATACTTCATGTAATATTTTTTTGCAAAAGTTTTGTTTATTGTAATCTTTGTTATGTTTATCAATTAAATTTTATCTACTGATACCAAAAATGTTATTAGTTTTCTATATCATCGACCGTTATAG
Source organism: Orchestia grillus (assembly GCA_014899125.1). Classification (NCBI taxonomy): domain Eukaryota; kingdom Metazoa; phylum Arthropoda; class Malacostraca; order Amphipoda; family Talitridae; genus Orchestia; species Orchestia grillus. The sequence continues at coordinate 33,444 of VOMN01088850.1, forward strand.
AAATACATCGTCGTTCATTGTTATCATGTACTCCTATTCAATAATTTTATACGTTCCTCGACTAAATGCATATCTAATTTTCTCTTTCAGGTCAATTACTAACCCTTTTGAAAATTAACACAGTCGTGTGGGAGACTTTAGGCATTTCTTTGCAGCGATGGTAGTTTTGGCATATTCTGGCAGTTCTGCACATATTATCTTTATAGGTGAAAAATTGGCTAAGTTAGAAAAATTGGCTAATTGGCTAACAAATCTCGGCAGTAATTGTTCTCGGCAACAACGTTCAACCCTGAAGCAGTCTTAGCGACCGCTGCGCTGCTGACCAGTAAACTCTACGAAAATCTTTAAGAAACTGCGAAAAAAAAATGAACCAATTTATAATAGTGAAGTTCTGTGAATTTCACGATGGCTACTAGAATATGTAAAAATTTGTGATGGACTCTATCGCAACCGGACGAGAAAGTAAAAGAAAATAAAATCTATATAAACAAGGGCAAGTTAATTCGCCGGACGCAACATTCAAAATTCCTCTGGACTTACTAGAACAAAAGCATCACCAACACCGCATTTCTAGGAGCTTCGCACCATGCACGCCTTGACCACAAATCAATTCGCATACCCTTTTCAGTCTTAAAAAATCCGTATCTAAACACTGGTGCGTCGAGTCATTTACTATCAATCTCTTAGTTAGGTTCTCACACAAAGTCCCGAGACTACTACAAGTCTGCAAATTGTGTTGTCCGTTAGGCATTTACTGAGTCGACAGTAGATAGAATATTTAATTAAAGCCTTATTGTTGAAGATTACCCTGACGTAAATTTAGCCCACTTCTATATACAGTTTGAGAGAATTTCTTTACTTCATACTCATAGGAAAACTCTTAAACATATCATCCAGCGGCATCAACCTTGTATAATAAAACGCCAGGTGTCTCCTTAAGAAATAGATTTCTATATTTTTCGTTCGTAATTTCTCTTATGTTATTACAATGGGAATCTCATTCAACTTATGAAATTCGTGAGAAATTTTATGCACTTAGTTATCTAAGAATAACCCAGTATTGTTTGCTTGGTTGGTTGGCTAATTGGTCTTTCCGTTCGTCCGTCCGTCTGTCTGTCCGTCTTTGTATCACGCTCCTAAGGATTTGGATAGAAAAAAATTCCAAAGTCCGTATTCCGTATTCCTAAACTAATAGCGAGACTATCAGCTAAAGCAGTCCGTATTAGTGATACTGAAAATAACATTGTTTCATGTTAGAGTTGCTTTAAATAAGAAAGCAACATCTTAAGAAATTAATATCGTTTGTCCAGTCATTTATGGCGGGTCGCGTCCGCTGGTGCACAAAAAACAGGGCAACTATAACTGAGGGTGGACTTAGTCGAGGGTAAGGGTGAAGGTGGGTCGAGCTCATAGCATGCTTCAAACCATGCAAATTAAATGTGTGTTTTTCCACCAGACCCACCAAGCTTAGAGAAGACAAGGCAGGAGTTGTGTATGGTTTCACTTGGACGGACGATGGCTATGATGTATCTTATTCGAGATTCACAGCAAATGTACTTTCAAAGAAGTGGAAAAAATTAGGTAAAATTACAGCAGAATAAAATTTTATTACTTCTTTGATCTTTACATGAATTTGCCCCTTGCTGAAATCCAAATTAAAGCTTCCCGATTGTTCCCAACTATCGTTATATCCTTGAATAAAAGTAGTTGAAGCAGCGATGTTTTAAACAGGAAAATCTTTGTATCAAAGTAACATGTTGCCAAGGTTTCAATATTCTTCAACTGTACTAGTTTAGACACATCTCATGACGGTCCTCTATGGGAGCACATAGTGGACTCCCACGAGCAGATACTCTCATTTCATGTTCGACAATGGTAGTGCACATAATAACCAGTACAAATCCTTTCCATGTGCCTGACTGTGCATGTGTATGGCTGCTTAGAGCTTCATTGTAAACCAAATTGTCATAATTACCTCGAGCATTAGTAGAAATAATTATTTCTCTTTAACTGAATGGTTATTAGATAGACGCTGACATTGTGCAATAGTATACTTGCTTTAAATTTCATTGCAAATCAAATAGTCGCACAATTTCACTTATTTCTACTGAGTTTTTTAATTCCAGATGAAGGCCGGTGTGCTACGCCGAAATGTGGAACTATATTTTAATGCAGTGATTTATGGAATTATGAAATTTTATTCCCATATAATCTTAAGAGAAACGATTATTGGATATTTTTAAAACTTTAGGAAAACGAAAAAAGTTTTAAACAAAATTTGAAAATCAATTCTGATATTCAATTTTTAAAATTAGCCGTTAAAAATCTACAGAAACTCACCTCGTCCGTTGTCTAAAAAAGGAAAATGTCTACCCCTAGAAAAAAGCTTCTACGGACAACCTATCGTTCCCTGACATAGGGATATAAGTATTTGCGCTATTCCATTTTTGGTCGATGTATTTTGAAAATTTCGAGCTACAGTTTGCGGTATAAAGTACAGGTAGTTCAGAAAGCATATAATTACTAGGATATTTAAACAGAATCAACCAATCAACTACTGCATTTTCAGACATGTCTTCATAGGGTAAATAGTGTTTATTTCATCGAAACGAACCTTTGTCAAATTTTGTTCAAATATTCGTGAAACACCCCGTGTACCATATCAACCATATCTGTAATAAACTATGCAATCCCTTGAGTCTTTTAGATAAAAATCTGAGAAAAACTACATCATTGCGATAACTTTCGTACATATTGTCTGAGGCCGGCTGTGTCTCTCTCTCATTTGAGATGACCGTCTGGCCTCGTGCAGAAAGTTGCAAAGGGGCAAGCAATTCATGCTCTAGGATAACGTTTCCTACTCAAAGAAAGAGATTTTGAATGTTCTAGAAAGTCTCATGAAATTGTATCAAAAACTATTGTTTCCATTCGCGCTTGACACTGACTCAATACAATCTATTCGAGTAAGTTACTCGAGTCCAACACGCTGTTACAATCTTCATTTATTTGTGGAGATGTGATTTAAAATTTCTAAGTGCAGTATTCTTATTGATGGCAGTCATCATTGAACGATTTAAATATTGATAACAAGAACGAGCTCAAAATTCATTAGAGATCCATTGAAGAGAGTGTTGACTATGAGCTAAGACACCGAACCAAAATTGAAACAAGGATTTAAACCTTGATTTTAAATCCAAGCAGCTGGTAAATAGAAACATTTGAACCTGAAGATCTAATGAAACTATAAGTAATTTAAATTGGGAGAGTGGCCTCAATGCTACTAGAAGAGGGTTGTGTAATATCTTTTCAATAATTTTTTTAAAATATTTCTACTTGCGAGTAAGTGTATTGCATTTTAGAAAAGTTAAGAAGACCAAAAAATCTAATCCTTATCAAGTTTTTGTCACCTCTGATTCTCTTTTTCAGTTTCAAAATAGATCACATAGTTAAATTCAAGAGTATTTCGGGAATAAAAGTTATGAAAATATCTACAATACCAAGAATTTTGAATAATTTCATTAAGAAAATCTTTGCTTGACTCGAACGTCACTGCTACGTACCTGCAAGCACATACATGTTTAATGTATTGTATTTAAGATAATTTTAATGTATCATAGACGTTTTATGATTTATGTTTTGTAGAAAGCTGTCTAACTGAAAATATAACCCTCGTATTACTTAGGTGAGTGTTCCTCGGAACAATTCAAGTGCGAGAACACAGGCCGCTGCATCAGAGGTACGTGGATGTGTGATGGCGACAACGACTGCGGCGACAACAGCGACGAGCGGAACTGTACAGGATCTTCCTTCTCGAGTTCAGGTGAGACATGTACAAAGTGAAGTGAAATATTTTATCAGCTTGAAATCTTTGTACATCCTCCCCCACTAGGTGTATTTCAAAAATATGTTCGAAACTGAAACTAGGGCCGACAGGATATATTATGAAGTGGCGATGAGCGTAGTCTAACCATCTATTTAGATAATTACTGGATTCTAAAAAATTTGTAATGAAATCTGATATTCATTTTTGACAATCTTTATTCAATTCATCTGAGAGTAAGAGAAACGAAAATAGATTGTGTTGAGTCAGTGTCAAGCGCGAATGGAAACATTTAGCAAGAAAGGTAAAAAAAATTTTCACCAATGCCAAAAACACTAAAAAGATGTTATCTAATTTGAAGACTAGAAACGTTGGTCGGAAAAGAACTAAGATAAATTTCCATCTGTTTGTAATATCTCAGTTGTATTGTATGTCTTAAATATATCATTCATTCTTCAAACAGAAATTCGAGAGGTGTCTCTTTTTGGTTGAATTATTGTTATTATTATTATTATTATTATTATTAATATTATTATTA
>VOMN01088867.1:0-22167 GCA_014899125.1 Orchestia grillus
CCTGCTGTTAGTAAGTGCCATTGTAATAAATTATTGGGTTTTTGGAGGTAATTTGAGGTCGAATAAAGGAAAAAAGTTGCGTTTCCTTCAATTTGGCATTCTTTTAAAATCAATTTTTTCCTATTTGAAATTATTAATTTGCTACAGTTTTTGTCGTACCACAATAAAAAGCACTTTATTCGACGGGAAATTTCAATGCAAACAAAAATTCGTATTTTTTATTACTAGCTTAAGGATTTTAGCCATACACGAATTAATGAAAAAATTTACAATTTTTATTTTTTCTCGAAAATACAATAAAAAAATTCGTTGTATCAAAAATCTACATCAAACAAATGTTCGCCGCGTTGAAACGCATAAAATCCGAGCTGCCCCATCGTTTCATAGCTAAAATTCCATGTGTATTTTTTTGGAAAATTATGCATAACATTTGTCTTTTTCATAAATTTTTCATAACTCATTTTTTCGGTACTTTTCTTTGCATCCGTAATTTTTGCTAACTTCTTAAAAAATTACTCCACTGCATCACAACTGACAGTTTTTTCAATTGAATTATTTCACTTTTTCGCGATGAATCCGGTCGCGATGATCCCCTATAAACTCTTCTTTTCGAGGGTATTTAGATGATCAAGTTTATATCAATAATTTTTTCACCACTTAAGAACTAAAACATTATTATTCAATGAATTGGAAGCACAGGCAAACCTGACAAAACGGCTGATACTATACAGAATGCTTCCACTGTAAACGGAAAATCTATATATTAATACGCTTGTACCTACCTACCGTTCTGTCACGATTCGCCACTTTTCGAGTGACATTTCAGGACTCGAACGCAGTATCCTGTACACGTGTTGCACGTTTTGCTATAAAAAGCCAGTCTTCGCGGCACATTTATGTTTCCCTAATAGAGTTCACTCTACTCGCATCATCAAGAAGAAAACTGCTTCCAAGACCGGACTATCTCATCCCTGAACCTTTAACCTCAGTCCAACACATGAGAGGACCACTTTTCATGGGCTGGTTTATCTAAAGTTTGTTTACCTAAATTTCCGTGAAATTGTCACGGGTCCTGCTACTAGTTCATTCAAAAGCTACTAAGGCCATTTTCCTACAAAGATTTCAGTTTACAGGGTCTACTACGTATTTCCTACAGCTTCGGCTAATGATTATCTACATGCATGCCTATTATAATTAAATGCATTAGGATTGGCAAGCATTAATTAATTTCTTCTACATATTTCATCTAATAAGTAATGTCAATTTAGTTCTTATTTTCTTTGCCTAGTTCATGCTTCAAACGGTTAGCATAGAGTAACTAAAAAAAGCTTCAACAGTTATATATACCTATATATTTAGCCGTAATTGAACAACCGATATCTGGTAACATTGTCCGGCCCTGCAGCCGTAATGTTCAGTGTTTAGAACTCAAGTTCATCGACAGTGCTTTTCATGTGGTCATTCTTCCCCTTAATAGCTCAACACCGAAAGAAAATCATACAAAACGCAAACAAGAGATAAAGCACTACATTTAAAACCTATAACGGCCAGTGCCTCGTACACGTCCTAACCGTTGCACTTGGTTTGTCTGCATTAAACTAGATTTTTGAGAAATGCCACGGGGAAATACTCAAAACAGTATGATTACGACAGAAAAATAATGGAAAACTTTTGACGACCGTTATATTTACGTACATAACTCCTAATATTGGTCGTTCATCTTCAGTATATTAGGACTTCGTACGTAACATTGTTGCTTGTAATAAGTGTTTCATATGGTGATTGTCGCGCGACCCTATGCTCGATTTTTTTCATGCCCGCTCCTATTATCCACAGCTGATCATTCTTTTTCTATCCATCCAAACTTCGGTTATTTACCTTCGGCACACCTGCGAACTCCCACACTCATGGCTTCCTTAATACCTCCAGCACTTTTAAAATAGCAGAAAATTACTTTTACTTGGACCTCAAAGTGATCACTGCTAATAAAACAAATCAATTTAAATTTAACCAGCCGCTGTTCGCTCACCCCAAGCATGCATCCCAACGCCATCAGAGCACCTGGCCTCAGTCGCATCTAATTCCTAACTCTGTGCTTGTTCCTCATGCTATACTTCCCGGGCATTCTTTTTCTAACATGTTCAGTCTTTTTTAACTCTGTCTGTGTCCTAGTCTCAATAACGAACAAAATCGTTGGGACAAATAATTGCGTAATTGAACGAACATTAATCTGCACTCATACCATGAAACAAGTACTTTAAGATCCCGTCCCATTTACCTTTTTTTATAACTCAACAAAGCCTACTGTCATCATTGGTTAGTTACGGTCATCATTGGTTAGTTTCAAGCTTCTTCCCTACTTGAAATGAGTAACGAGCGAAAAGAAGGGACCATTTAATCAACATAGACTTGAAAGAATTTGGAATCCATACACAGGTGTATTCCCATATAAGTTTCCCTGCGCACAGAAACAACAACATAAGTAAGAAGACGACAAGATGAAGAATAATAAGCGAAGAAGGAATGAAAAAAGAAAGAAGTGAAGCCCTAGGAATGCCAGGCTCATAGCATAGGATAGACAAACATAACTTCAACCAAATTGACGAAGCCTATCCTATGCCCCCAATGGGGTAAACAACAAAAAAAATTAATTTTTCTCCCAAGCTACAGTGTACCAGCTGGATTTGCTTCACCAGTCATCAGAAGAACGAATGTGTATTTTTGAAAACAACTTGTATTGTTTGAGCGCAGTTATTAAATGCATTAAAACTTCTTTATTGGCTGTTTAATGCAAATACACAAATTCATTGCAAAAATATTTAACGCAGCGTGTTCAATGCAGCGTGTTCAATGCAGCGCGTTCAATGCAGCGCGTTCAATGCAGCGCGTTCAATGCAGCGCGTTCAATGCAGCGCGTTCAATGCAGCGCGTTCAATGCAGCGCGTTCAATGCAGCGCGTTCAATGCAGCGCGTTCAATGCAGCGCGTTCAATGCAGCGCGTTCAATGCAGCGCGTTCAATGCAGCGCGTTCAATGCAGCGCGTTCAATGCAGCGCGTTCAATGCAGCGCGTTCAATGCAGCGCGTTCAATGCAGCGCGTTCAATGCAGCGCGTTCAATGCAGCGCGTTCAATGCAGCGCGTTCAATGCAGCGCGTTCAATGCAGCGCGTTCAATGCAGCGCGTTCAATGCAGCGCGTTCAATGCAGCGCGTTCAATGCAGCGCGTTCAATGCAGCGCGTTCAATGCAGCGCGTTCAATGCAGCGCGTTCAATGCAGCGTGTCCAATGCAGCGTGTTCAATGCAGCGTGTTCAATGCAGCGTGTTCTGTACAGCGTTTTCAGAAGACATAGGGAGAAATCATAGAGGGAAATCGAGATGATAAAAAGAGAAAAGATTTTAATCACTTGGTGAACAAACAACTCTATCTCTCTAAATACGTGAACGTTCGAAAAAATATTATTGGACGTATCAATCAATCACACTACGCTCGAGCAATCATTCATCCTTTCGCTTCCATCTCTGATGTTTATTCAAGAACTTACAAATAACGATGCGTACTCGTCTTTTTTACAGAAAGGGAAGAGTGGAAAGGTCATTAAATCAAATCACAACAACAATGTCTATTCTTTAAATCACGAGTGCAGAGAGCAATCAAAAAAAATACTCATCTGAGATCGTAGCGATACATGATATCGTAATTTGTCTCCACAGTCTACAGTAGAAAATAGTTAAAGCAAATTAGAAAATAAAATTGCACGTGAGACCTTTGAGGAAGAAGATTGTTGCTCTACATATAAGATCTTTTCATGGTTGGGGAATGTTAATATCTCCTAGAATAAGGTAAAACTATCCAGGACATTTCACTCGCACAGATACAAAGCATTTCGCACATGGATGTGCACACAAACAGACGCAGATCCTCAATAGGCTGCGCATACTATTGTAACATTTTTGTTCATAGTTGAATTCACACAATTGCTATGGCAAACTAAGAGAATATGTCTTCCTTTTCTCTGTACAAGTGAAGTGTAAATGTGTGAAGAAAACATCAAATAAAATTCTGTTAAGACGCTTTCGTTCATTTCAGGGATCTAGCCGTTCAAAGTTTTATCTAACATGTTGAGAGTATTGCAGTTGCGTCCGATAAATACAATGTGTCTGACGCAGTTCTAAATCTAAAATAATGAAGAGTATTCTACAAAGTACACCTTAAAATCTTGGGAGTAGGATTTTTTTAAATGATTGCAACGTTCCGGATGAAAATGAGGATCTGTAATTTTTTAGAAAGCAATTGATGTAATTTCACGAGTTTATATCCAAAATGTTCATCCTCTAGATACGAAAAAATTCCTGCGCAAAATTGAAATTTAAATCAGCAAATCAGATCATCTGACCCATTTCAGAAGAGAAAAGGAGTAAGTAATTCAATTGTCTTGCTGCCTACTCAACACTCGCATGCAGGTCCCACGTACGTCAGTGCAGCACACCCGTTTCCAGGCCTAATTCGAGCATTGCAAATCACATTGGCAGAAGTTTTCACGGCAAAACCCAGAATCTGAAGGATAATTTTCTTAAGCATTCGCGCCATGAGAGGCACCCAATCATAAGGCCAGAGGGCACTAAAACAAGGAATTTTAGCGCAACGCACAAGAGGGTAACACAAAACCCGGGCTGTCGCCTATCAAACGGCCGCTGTGCACGCCATTGCTGGATTTACATACTCGTCGGACCTGAGTTGCTCGCCTAATAGAATAAGTAAAATATTTAAATAACAAAACAAAAGTCAATCAGAATGACCTTGAATACCTGTTTTGTGATACAACCGATAATTCTAGTTTCATATCGAAAATGAAACAAAATTATTGTACATCTTCGTACCTAAAGATAGTAAACGGTTGCTTTTATGAAAATTTTCAGGCGTGCATAGCTACTTTACGGCAAAAAAACAGCACACGATGATGATGAATCACGATTCGATTAACATATCTGCCCGTATATATGTAAAATGCTTGAGTTAATTGGAACTGAACAACAACTGCGAATGGCAAATATAGATAATGCTTCAGCATAGACTATGTTACGCATACTCAAAATTTTACATCACAAGCTTGCAATGTTTTTTCTACAATTGTTCATGGAATGCTGGTACATAAGCTAATTCTGGAGCTGCGTGCACTCCAGAAAGTCAACACAATGCTCGGGATTCTTTCAAACGAGCGATGCAATGCGATATATGGTGTACATTAATGCATTAACACGGTGCACAATGCATTAATACGGTGCACATTAATGCATAAATACGCTACAATTTTTCACGATATTTTACACTATATTGAAACTTTGTAGGGCATAGATTTAGGCCAATTGTTACAATACGGAAATGCAATTGCATAATTGAACTCCTATTGGTAATGAAAAGATGGAACGCAATGGGGACTTGGCCCTGAAGAATGGCTCTGAACTTCAAAGCAAGAAGTCGTTCGATGGCAGTCAACTGTGGTGTGTCGCCATGTGCTGACGGTAAATGGCAATACTAAAGAGTGCATTATAATGCAAAAGACTGAGGGATCGAGTATACAACATCCTACGCTTGAGATTTGCCTCCCATTAGGCTAACAAATAATCTTAAATAATGTTACACGGCCCCGAATGATCTCCAGAAGAATTAGTAATGCACAGAGTCGCCCGATATGGCAATGATTTTTATTACCCAACTCGTAAATTGTTGATGAAATCTACAAGTCTCTTTACGTCTGTTTCGTCAGTGAATAAACCTCACTTGCATTATGAGGCTTCGAAGAGAACTTTGTATCTTTGATGAAAATAGTAAGCGAATTTTAAGAGTTCGATTCGAATTTCATCATCGAATTCCGATGTCGAAACTTAAAAAAGTGTAAAAAAGTATGCTAACCATTTTCAATTATTTACAAAAATGAAGGTAAATATTATTCTCAATCTGTCATCTATCAAATAATGCACATAGATTTAAGCCATTTTCTTCATGAAGTTCCCATTAAAAGTTTAAAAAATATTTATCAACTCGAATCTTCTAACAAATTTTGTAAGAAATAAACTGAAATGAGTACGGTAATTAAATGCTCCGAAGAGGCGAATTTTCACAACATATTTTAGACAGAACACTTAGGAGTTGTCCTCGTTAGAATACTTCTTTTAATGACAGCGTTTTGGAAGGCCATTGTGGACTAAAATGATTCAAGGTGAGCATTTTATCATTTTATCACACGGGTATGGTCTTAATGAGGGCCATAATGAGCGGGGTAGTTGGATGATCATGAAGAGAGCCTCGTTTACGACCAAATTCCTTGCTGAGGAACATTTAGCATTACAATTAAGCTGCTGTTAAGCCCACAGAACAGTTTTGGACGCTTGACAAAGATATGAGGTAGTTAAAGTGCGCCGCGCACTCCGATGAAGCACGTTCATCTCCTTTTAAGTGCTTCACGATAACTGCTCAATCTAGCGCACCACTGTCCACAGGCAGAACAGGAGCTAGACTGTAGGAGCCCAAAACCTAAGAACCAGCCAATGAATGAGGAGACTCCGGTTGGTCAGTGAATGCATTATTGCCAACGTACAAAACATCCCAAAAAATCCAAGAAATATGCAAACCATCACAGTAACCATATCCCATGGTATTTTAGCTCTAAAGGAAACTTAGTTGGGTTTAAATAATCTTCCAAAAAAAGATTAAAGTGTATACTACAATGTTAGCAAATCTCTGCATATTCGTAAATAGTGCTCGCTCGATATTTTACGACATCGGAAAGCTGCAATCACAACTTGAAAAGAAGCGAGAAATCCAGAGAATTAAGCTACTACTCGTACATCCCAAACCACCCACGGCCAAGAGCGATTACAAGTATTGTACTCGCTCGCATAAGCCCGGATAGCACAACTACTAATGACTATGAACGCTACGATTTACCCTATGATATTCTGAATGCTCCTCGTGAGACACTAATTGTCGCTGCTTTCAATCTTCTTCACACTAACAAGGATTTCCGACTAAGTCAAGTGCCTGGAGATATACTCGTACTCAGTGACTTATTTTCCAGAAATCCTCTGCAACATCATTCCTTGATCTCGGGCGATAGAATTATATCATTAGCGTCGTCCCACGACCCCTGATCTTAGACGACGACAGTGAGAATTGCGGACAGGATGGGACATCGTATTGCTGACTCGCTACTTTAGGTTCAGGTTCTAACATTCGGACAGAACGTAACGTCATGTCAGCTACTATAGGTCGAGATTCAGTCCCGTGTAAAGGAGCTAAGCAGTTTCGGCAATTGAAAAATTATGAGAAACAGAAACAGGTCGCAATTTTTTTGATACTAGAAGGAATGATAATAACAGCTACTAGGTATCAAGTCCTAACGCATTGATTGAAGGCAACCAATTAGCCTCCTTTGTTGCCCTATAAAATTCCGACGCCTAATATCTCTGGACAACCATCATTTCGAAGATCCAAGCTATACCAAACAGAAGCTAATTGCCTAGACTATATTCACACCTGTAGAAGTATGTAGCAAACGACATATTCAAAGTGAAATAAAGAAATTGAGATCGCAGCGAAAAAATTTCATAACCACAACAATGATGCACGTCTGTGAAACATACTATTAGTCCATCGATCGACTTCGATGGCTCACCTTTAACGAACAATAAAAGTGAAGCCAGAATTATTCATGTGAACTTAAACCAAAAGTACGCGAGGAAACGGGTAAAATTATCCACCCTCGAGGTCTCAACATCTATGAAAAAAACCTGCCAGACGACACATTGACAGGGGAAACTGCAGTACTTCTCTGCTCCCGTTCCCTCGTCAACTCACCGCACCAGACGGCTGTGCTCCCCGAATACTAACAATAAAATCTGAAGCAATTAATATTGACTCGCCCATATATATTCTCTTGAATTACAAATCTCTTGGCATACATTTCCGAAATACTTATTATATATCCTAAGGTACATCTACAATCAATGGATAGAAACTGAACCACAGTCCTTCAGGATTGGACTTAAGCGAACGACTCCTATTTCCACAGAAGAAAAAGATACAAGCACCAGAAAACTACCCCCCAATCAGCCCAACATCAGTCATCAGTGAATCAATGATAGGTAACTCAAAGTTTAAATTGCAACATAACTATAAATAGTAGTAGTAATAATAATAGTAGTAATAGCAATAATAATAGTAGTAATAGCAATAATAATAGCAGTAACAGTAATAATAATAGTAGTAACAGTAATAATAATAGCAGTAACAGTAATAATAATAGTAGTAACAGTAATAATAATAGTAGTNGTACTACTAACAGTACTACTAACAGTACTACTAACAGTACTACAAACAGTACTACTAACAGTAGTACTGTTAGTATTGAGCCCAGGACAGGCTCAATTCTAGGTAGTCCTCCTTATTCATCAGCCAGAGAACACGCTTTCAAATGCAAGGTCAAAGTATCCATTTCGGATTTCTCAGTTTTAAGTTTTGCCTCTAACTCCGATGCCACTTGTTTGGATGTACCAGAATCTATAATACACATTTTCCAACTTTAACCAAAATTGAACAACATGTAATCGTCCCATCCCCTCAAAATTGTATCATAGGTTTTTGAACTTGATTTATTTTATTTTGTATTCAATATATATACATAGTTATTTTATACAGATGTTCTTCGATACATTGGGAGTTTCTATTTTAAAAAATACCAAATTTGTAACATGTCTGTTTCCTTTTTCACAGCTATTGAGAATGGCTTCAGATGTAGCCGAAACGTTCAGTTTTACGAAACGACGGTGCAATGATAAAAAATATATTAAAATTATAGTCACTTCGATATAATTTTAATTGTAAGATTACCTGAACTAGACGTTTCAGGCCCTAGCCCATCATCAGTAAAATTCTGAAGAGGATAAAACAGAAATCTAGAAAGGTGTTCAAACAAACTTAAATTTTACAACTGAGGCTAGTAATATGTGGTACAAAATTCAAAATCAAAACAAGAGCGAGTTGGTGACCGCGGGAACACACCTAAAAAAGAAAAAGTTACAGAACAATTAACCCACAATGAGGAAAGGATGCGCGCTCTGACAGTCGTTGAGGTGCGGTTTTTGTTCCTTTTTAAAAAAGGATTCTGAAATTCTTAGATCAGCGGAAATATTGGTTTAACGTACTTTAACCTAATAACGAATAGTAGCTTTCTGAGATTTTGGTGTTGCATTCGAAACCTGTGTGAGTACGAATATAGGAATCCTCTTATTCGTCTACATCAAGAACGTACCTAATTTATTTGTTATTAAATCGTCCCGGATGAGCACAGGGTGCAACCAAACCCGATGAGAACTTAATTTTAAAAAACTGACGCAATTTTTCAATCTTTCACATTCACAATAACGTGCAACCAAATAATTTAATTACCTTACATAGAAAAGTCGTAGTAGTAGTAATTGTAGTGGTGGTGGTGATAGCAGTGCTTTAGTAACTCAGACTATCTCGCACCGAAAGAGTAAGGACCATTTAGTTTGGACGTAGGAGAACGAGGAATCTACGCACAAGATGTGTTCCCACACAAGATCCATGCGCATAGAAACAGCAAGTTAAGAAGGAAGAGGAAGAAAAGACAAATACACAAATAAAACATAGCGAAGGAATAAAAACGGAAAGAAGCAAGTGGGCACGAAAAATAGAAGTCCCGAATGCCCATCTAAAGCCGAGGCAACCTTACAGTGCTCCCCTGGCCCTGGGAGCGCTAATCCCCATAGCATAGGATATGCAACCTATCCCAATGGCCGCTGAGGGGTTACGAAGAAAACAATCGTGAATAAGCGCATGGCTCCACAACAGCTGCAGGTGATATTGCACAGTTTGACCTTACATAAAGTTAAATGAAGGAGAATCTTTTTATCAAACTTTACCTTGAACGATATCAATTCCGGAATAGAAAATATACATGGCTACATTTAACTATGTCATCATCGAAACGATTCTCCATGACTAAAAAATGCTTAATTTGACACACGTTTCGAAAATCTTACCAACATACAATTACGCCCGCCAGATTTCTCCATACCACCTCATATTGCTGATAAAATTGAAATTTTATTCAGTGTAAGCTCACCTCGGATCTCAAAGCCCAAACAGAAGGGAGCTAAGCACTTTGAACTGTATGAGCCGCCTAACCAACTGGGAGGACCTCAACGGGATAAACTGGGAAGAGTTACTAGCCGACCGAACGGCTCAAGAAGTCTACGAGGACCTGCAAAGAATACTCCTTGAGACGTGCAGTTACCACGCACAGATAAAGAGGGTAAAGAAAAAGAAAATTGTGCCCCTAGACCGCCGGATTGCAATGGGAAAGAGAAGGCGGCTCCTCAAGTCGCTGTCAGAAACGACATGCACCGAGACTCGACGTCGAGTATCAGCTCGCGTTGCTGACCAGGAAAGGCAGTTGACGGAATCATACCGGCGGAGACCATAAAGGCGGAGGAAAAAACAGTGGATGCAATTCGTGTGAACCCAAAGCAATTCTACACATTCTTAAGGAGCAAAGCACGGACGAAGTCATTGGCAAATAAGCACGATCACACAACATGGAATTAAACGAAGGCAAGTTTGAACAGATGAGGTATGGAAAGCACCCTGACGACAGGTTCTTATACAAAATCGAAGGGAGTCTGGAAATAAAGAAAAAAGCTCCCTTAGAGACTTGGGTGTTGTCGTCGAGGACAACGGACGATTCTGAGAACATGTCGACTTAAGTCAAAAAATGCCAGCGCCATATTGGCTGGATCTTGCGATTCTTCAGTACACGAGAATCGAACCGATGCTTTCGCTGTTCAGGGCTCTGATCCTACCCCTAGGGAGAGATATCTTATAATCTACACGTGGAAAACGATTCGCTGATTAGTACCAGACTTCAAAAATGAAACCATAAGGACGCGCACAAAGGAGGACATTCGTTTCGGCAAGACGTGTGTTGTGGCGACGTTCAATACGAGGGCGGCTGGCAGCATTCGGACTAGACATGAACAATCCTTATCTGTGATGGGACCCAGACTATTCAATGCTCCGCCTAAAGATCTGAGAGAATTTGATGGTTCACTGGACTTCAAGACGCAGCTGAATAACTCTCCATAAACTATCCCCGATAGGCTTTCCTTGCCTCACTATCATCAGATGGCAGAGGGAAACGGTCTCATTCCAGAGCTCGCGGATATACGAAGACACACCAAGCACACAAACGGGCGACACCCTAGTGTAACCCGGGCCTGAAGGTCCAATTATCTCCAAGATATTCTAAGTATATGGATATTTTGACATTCGATAATTATGACAGTTGTATGGGTATTTCTGAAGTAAGTTCGATTGGAAGGTTCCAGAAATAATTGAATTTTGTGAAACACTACACAGAAAACGAAGAATGACATGTTTATCATTATTCGTGTCTTTTTGAAGGGCAAGATAAAAAGTTTCAATGGTCAAGATGAACTTTGAATAGGTGATTGCAAGACCTTTTTTGTAAATATTAAGTAACATAAATACTGTGATTATTTATTTGAGGTGTGAGGTAATAATGTGGATTGTTCAAGAACGTTCCACACTTCATCGAAGACAAACCACAAACTGCACCAATCAACATTTAGCCAAGATAAAGCCAACATGGTAAAGACGGAAGAGCTTAGCCTCGATTTTAGATCGTGGCTTATTGGGGCATATAAGATCGGTAAGGGCTACAAAACACTATCGAAACAATTAATTTATTGTGCCTGCACCAATAGTTCAAAGCACTGTGAAAAAATACAGAAAGTGTGAAAATAATAAAAATTGTGAAATGCAAGGAAGGAAGCGAAGGATTTCAATGAAACTAAAGAAAAAATAATGCATATAGTTCATACTAACGAATAAGTAAAACAATGCAATTCTTAATAATCTGAGCAGCTCTGGCATGAAAAACTTCAAATCATGCCCTTCAGATAACAGTAACGTAGGAAAGTTGCAGGTTAAGAAAAGCACCGCTCATGTAAAGTAGACATATGAAAGGTCGTTTACCATTTGCCTCAGCTCACTTGGATCCAGAACCAAGTTACTGGTCATCCATACTCTGGTCAGGCGAGACAATTGAGCCTTTCGTTGTTCCTTTTGTTCAATAAAAATTGGGTGAAGCTATCAAGCCAGATACACTGTTCCACCTATAAAACGTAGTGGTGGAAATTTAATATTTTGACGTTACTTCTCAACCAATGGAACTGGGAAACTGGTGAAGGTGAATGGGATCATGAAAACAGGATCAGTACATCACAATTCTAAATAGGCATGTGAAACATACAGCTGAAGTACTTCATCTTGGATCTGATTGTATCTTCTAACACGATAATGATCCAAAGCCCACGGTCAAAAATGTTAAATGGCTGGAAGGTGCTCATATGAGCGTTTTTTAGTAGCCAAGACCAAGCCCCGATTTTAACCGAATCGAGAGCTCGTGAAAACTTTTCATTAAAAATGTTGGCGCATGGAAAAACAAACCTTGAAGCATTGGAAAAATTTGCTGAAGAAGAATACGTGGGCCGATATTCCTTGGGTTATTTTCAAAATCATTGTAGTAAACTATCAAAAAACATGTCGACTAAATAATTGGTTACCACGTTTTGTAATCAATTATTGAACGAAGTATGAATAAACTTGAACTTGCAATTTTTCTATCTCTATTAAACGTTTCATAAAATTAAATTCTCCTTGGAGAATTCTAAACGAGTACATTTCAGGTAAACCCGTACAGTTTTAACAATTAAAGTTGTCAAAATTGTCAAGTGTTGAACGAATCACTGAAATTTTAATCAAAAACTATATGGAGGTATGAATAATTCTGGACATATCTGTATGTAGTTATTTCCCGTAAGCAGCCAATGCACGCTGCATACGTATGAAAAAAGTTTTGCTGCCTGCCGCCGGTATAACTAATCAAAATTGACTTAATTAGTCGCAAATGAAGTCATTACAGAGATTAAAGCGGTTCGTACAAAATACAAAGAGTTGGTGTCTCAGACTCAGCGTGTACTTGGTGCGTAGCTGCTGATTAACATGTGCTCTATTTTTAGAGAACTCAGTTAAAAAACAATTCAGTCCAACAAAAGGAATCCTTCAAAATGTTTGAGAAAATGCGAATCATTCCTACACAATGGTACTCAAGCCATTTCATTAAATTAATTAACATAGGTTTTGAGCAGCTCCTTAGCCGGTATATGCACGTGTTAAAATGTCGGTGAATTTGAAAAATTGTCCCGCTTAGTTAACAATACTCATTATTGCACATGTACAATTAATAGTTACTCAATTGTACTTAGCCATCGGAAATTTTCCCAAATTGTTTTTGTTTACTATGAAAATATATCGTACAATATAATTTTGTCTACAAACACTGATGTAACCTGCCAGCTACCCGTCCAGTTCAAATAAAAGATACGTTACTTGTTATTTACACATTCTGCAGTCTGCGGTAGCGCAGAAATGTCTAATTTGGAGCAGGTATCACCCGCACCGCCTCAACGTCACCAGGCCCTGGCATGAGGGGATTCAACGAGACTGGTACTCTGTCTTGCCCAAGTTGCTTCCACGTGTGCCTGGCGGGGCTGCCCTGCGCAGCTTCTGCGCCTTGCGGATCAACATAAACGACGGAGGACGAGTGTATTTTGTTAACCGTTTTGAGAATCCACAGCAATTCTCGGTCTTCCCTCGAACTACTCCAATTATCTGACCTAAGGCGGAGTTTCTGCCATGATCATCCGCGATACAGGACGCAATTTTACACAAAATTTACAAGTGATATAACTATCATATTGCAGTTCAATACTGCCACCAGTCATTGCGCAAATGTGGAGAAAACTCACCCAAACTTTCACTCACAAATACGACAAATAATTTCCATTTAGATACTCGTAGGCACTCAAAAGGACAACTTTCACAGCCAGCAGTTAGGTCTGTCAAAGTATACACGAGAATCATCAAGTATTTCTAAAGCTTGCAACATGTCCCAAATCAGTAACACTTATAGATGGTATAGTTAACGATTTCTTATTTCATTTTTGATGGTACGAGTAATTTCAAATTTAAATTATTTACCTATTAAAAACAGGAATATATATTGAGTGGTCAAGGTTTAAAAAAACAGAGTGCTTGCACTCTTAATTCGAAGAGATACTCCAATCCGCTCAAATAAACCAATGTTTCTCAACAAATGTGAATGTTGCGTTGACCTTCGTAACCTGTCACACTAGTAGGCAGACTAAATAGCCCTACAATGAGAGCGGGAGAACTGAGTTAACTCACGGCAAGCAAACATTGTTCATATTGAAAGCCTACGAATTTGAGTCAGGAAAAATGGTAGGGGTCATTGCGCAATAATTACCATCTCCCATTGATTATGATCAGCCCAACAGAAAATTAAGTAATAAATTTCACCCATTCCATTAAAAAGGATTAACTCAAAGAGGAAACTATAAATCATAAAATTATACATTATTCTTTTCACCGATTTGATGCATCGCTGTACACTACGGCATTTCAAAAGAATTGGCAAATTCACCCGGTCAATCAGGCTTATAATAAATCTTAAACTCGGGTGCGTATATAGTTTGCGCGACTGATTGGCATATGGACGTAATTTCCGAATGACAATTTCTCTGCCATCCGAAGTTTCTGAGGTTTGAAAGAACGAGCCAGTGAAATTTACTGCCAAGGACGACTGAAACGTCACAATTTAGAAACTCTCAGTTGAGGAATGAAGCTCTCTTTGATGTATTGCTTCTTTCTGACGGGTACCTGATTATCACACCTCATGCATTGAAAAAACGCGGAATGCAGAGAAGTAAAATGAGACTATTCGCAATCACAGAAGAGAGACAGAGACCATAAGTTATAGCGGATGATTACAATGGTTTCGAGCTACAGGTAATGAGGGATCCCATCAGCTTCATATTTCTTACCCTCTAGATAATGCTTTGTTGATGACAGCTAAGGCTTTATTTCACGCGATGACTACACAAAATTTGGGAACACTTCTTTTCGTAGACAATTTCCTTGGATGTATAGTAAATGAACTAAAGTGTCAGGAAATTCCCAATGTCACTGATAAGGTTCAATATTATACAAAAACCCAGTAAAAATAAATTGGGTAAACTATCAACATACTAGGGCAAATTCAATTAAGCAGAGCCGAATCATTCAATTGCATAATGTGGGCCTCAAAACCATACGGTCATACGCGCTAATCAAATTTTTGTTTCTTCTGTCAGACAACTGTCCGCTTTCATTAGTACTCTCATCAATGAATAACAGTTCCAACTAGGTGTTACCTGTTGAAAAATCCCGATCGACTGCAGCAGAGCTATCAAGTCAATGTATGTAAATAGCAAAACAACACGCTACTGCGTCATGCTTTGCAGCCTCATATAATCCAATTGAGAGTTAGGAAAAGGCGCAAAGGGGTTGAAAAACTCCAAATACCTGATAACCTAAGCAATTTTTTTAGACGTAAAAATTAAAATTTCACTTAAACCCAGAGTAAAAAATATGCAATGACATTATTTAACAGTCTCTCTCGCAGAATGCAGCTGCTCGTGTGGTGGATTTGTTATTACTACGTCCAAATTGATTGTCTCTATTTGAAATAGCAATAACAATTTGCGGTGTTTCAGAATTGAGTAAACTTTAAACACGGGGTTCATTTCAGTGAAATAAACTCATTTTACCTCATGATGACATGTCCAAAAATGCTTAGTTGAAAATTATGGAGACCTCAACCTACTAGGACTTATACGAAGAATATTTGCTACAGCACGGGTGTTTGTATTTAAATCATTGAGAAAATATTACAGTACCTCGTCCTCCATATCTTGGTCCCTTTCTCTTCCAGGGCGGCATTCGTCAGGCCGTGCTGCGCGGAATGACCCAATGACTGCGAATGTTTGATATGCTGGCTCATGTCGGTTGGAATATTTTTCTCTGTAGATTCTAGCAGCTCTCCTTACATTGTTGTTTGCTATACCTTAAATAGGGGCATATGTACTGATCAAGCATTTGTAATCTGATTCACCGTCATTGATAGTTTTACACCTATATCGACCGCTCAATGTAAACAACAGCTCGGAGTGCATGTGCAACATCGCTGTATAAAGTACAGTAGTCTGCCTATCAGACACTTTGACGCTAGGTTTGAAAGTATAATTCATTCGTACTTCTAAGACTTCACGTCTTAGCATCTTTTTAACTAAGCATTTCCGGACATACCTTCATAGAGTGACATGTGTATTTCACCTAAACGAATTTTGTATTAAAATTTGTTCATAGAATTTCGAAACATCCTGTAGAACGACATGCACATTCTATTCAGCTAAATTCACTGAAAAATAAAGAAAAATGCATCAATTTCAATCATTTATTGGGCTGACTTTTGGGTCAATTTTCGTAGCTTTCCCATGTAGCTTTGATAATACATGGATTGTGATGAATAGTTCTTTTCGTTCATAATTGCAGCAATCGTCAGCTCAAATCAAAAGGCAATGAGGCACTCAGCTGCCTATCAAGCTCATCTAGAATTAACCTTCGATCGGGTTTTAATTTGAATTTAGAGGGCAATTCCCTGTGACTAAATGAACCCTCATATTCATTGAGCTATTTTCGAACGAAATGAACGAGAACATGGTCACCCTGAATAATTTTATAACACGCAAGAGAATGAAAGCTCAATGACGGGTGAACTTCGTTATAAAGGTCCACCAGATAATCAGGAAGTGCTATTTTAGGACTACAAAGGGTGGCAGACATATACATTTCCTGGCCTGGTAAAACATCCTCACTTTTACCCACTTTTTCTAGAGATCTGTATAATAGGGGTTACCAAAGATGAATCTATCGCTTCATGAGGTTCTGGTCTAACTGGCTCTGAGACGCTCATTAAGCTGAAAGACGGTGATTCTCCGGACCACATTATGCATTTCTAGTTCTCAACAGTCCAATCAGTACGATTCTTTGCAATTTAAACCAGTTTCCTCAAATTTATCTCAATCCCGAGAGGTTTACTTGTTGTGGTAGTACTTGGCGGTACTCCCAATCCTACTGAAAATTTAGCGACGATCATCACAGAAAGTTGTGCTTTCCACTGCTTCTCCCATATGGAAAATTTGATCGAACAACTGCAATTGTAGACAAAATGAAAAAGCATCGTTAGTTCAAAACGTCTCTCGTCAGGATGATAACCATAATTCATTTGAAAAGATGTCTGAAATATAATTGAAATGTACACTTTCTTTATTGATATCACTCAGCACGCTGAAATAATTACAACGGCAATTATTATGGCTGTTTAACATGAGACAGGGAAAAGACGTCTCAAATCTTCAAAGGAGTAAAATAAGTCAAAGAATTTTATTAATCGGTATAGTTTTGGGTATGGGATCCTTAGCTAATTTCTAGTTCAAGACTCTTACGCCACTTTTCAATAAGCTTACAGGCGATTGCAGCAAAATGTCATGAAATCTTTGGCCAAAGAATTGCAGCTCTGCATGAAATTCTCTCATATAAATTAGATGAGCTTCAATTTTCGGTCCATTTTAGAGTGAGGCTGTCATTCTCACTGGAATATGACTCAATCGAAACCTTTTTTAGCTGAATGTTTGAACAATGTTACACGACACGCTGAACTCGACCTTTGCGACCAAGTAATTCCAATTTTCTTACGTCTTTTTCAATAAGATATTATTTCTCGAAAAAAATTATATTTATAGCGAACTTTTCTTCTCTAAACTGTGACATGCATCAAATTAGTCATAGAGTTACCGAAATTTAACATCAAATTACGAACAGAATGTACGAAATTTAACCGAGTCTGCAATGCTATATCAGAATATATATTCACCAACTCCAGTCACACACTTACATGCGACCACAGCAACCGAGGACTTTGTGACCATAATATGAAATTTTCTATACTGTCAGACGACTGCACACTACATCATGAGACTCTCCCGCTGCAGCGGTGACTGCTGCAGGACTGCCACTACGCCGTAGGCCAGAATACCATGGCTCGTGATTTGAATTTAGTCTACGCGCAATGTTTTAATTTATATCCAGCAAATACTCCCTTCCGTTCTTATTCTTTTTAAAGTTCAACTGTTCTCTAATATTTTTTTCGCAAAAATATTGTGAATACTAATGCTCCTGTTCCCTAAATCATGGGTTGATTCTCTACCAATTACTTTATTTATTTATGTAAAAGTTTAGGAAAATTTTCATGGTTGCCTTTACCTTTAGTAAAAGTTTAATTCTTTAATGCTAAATCTGTCAGATTACTGCAGCTATAACACCCAATTTTCTAGCGTAAAAAACCTGGAAACACGTCGATGTTTTTCGCAAATTAAACTTTGGCCAATGGCAACCAATTCAATTGTCGAGGATGATGATGGTAAAATTTTGATGATAGATGACAGTAGGCCCTCATTGGTGCGGTGGCACCAATTAGAACGTGAAGATGTGGTAAGAGGTCCAATATCGAGCATTTATTGCCATTTGAATACCGCATTCCCATCTTTCATGGAATTGTGAGCATCACTGAAGAATAGAACGCGTTATACCAATAATCATGACGATGTGATAATAGGCGCGTGTAAACACGTAAACTTATGGAACAAATAAAAACTAAATAGACTACCACTTCATCTTCTATTCAGCGAATGAGTCCAACAAAGCTGAGGAAATACTGAATTGTTCGTCAAACTCAGATGTGTACGACAACACTGTTTCTTAACCGTCTCTTAGGGGGGAAAATTTAAAGCCAGTGTGTTTTTTGCCTCATTATAATGCTAGAAATACGGACATATGTATTGAAAAGATCGACGGCAATACAAATTACTGCCAGCTCTCACGTAAAATTGAATGCGATTTCATAAGCCTTATGTAGGTATGTAGGGATTCCTCAGGTTATACATTTTGAAGAAATATTGCGAAAATAATTCGTTCAAATGGCAGTAAATGTTTTAAAAATCTGTTAGTCCTCCAGGAAAACATTGAAAGGTTTTAGAACTCGCAATATTGCAGCAATAGTTCACGCTACTGTCAGCGAATTTAATGACAAATTTATTGAACGGTACCATTCATGAGAAGTACAACGGTAAAAAATTTAAGCCCAATTGAAAACTGACAAAAACCCCGATACAATACATACAAAAAGTAATATTTTGAGCACAGAAACAGCAACTCGCATTAAGTATTGGCTGAGCGAGGCCTTCCATAGCTTATCAAAGCTGCCACTAGCGTTTCAAGATTTTTTCAACATTTGTTCTTTTCGATAACAGCTGCTATATTTTGACAACTTTCAAATACGTGGATAGCAAATATAATCATACGTTTCACAATAAAACACACCGTCAGAACAACTTGAAGGTATGCGTATGCACATGTTTAGCCCACATGAAATAGTTTGCGACTCGAGAAGTTCACCTGTTTGATAAAAACTTAGACTTGTCAACACGCTACGAAAGATTTCTGACAAAATCACAGAAGCCATACCCACTCAAAGGAGCATCAGTGCTAATCACGCTTCGCTGGTCACACAGCGCATCACGCAACCATACGATCGCTCACCACAAACGCGAACGCGATGAATATCACCATTCCAGCCGGGCACTCTTGTGATTAACCTACCGAGCACCGCATTCTGGAACCGATCATCCGAGCGATAATTGCTGCGTTGGCAAGATTCCGAGCTAGATCAAATGGACCAGGAGGATCATGGCCCTGAAAAGCAGGTTTGCGTCTACGAATAGCATATTCCGTCTTCAAAAACAGACCGCTTTCAAACAAATACTATCTAATGACAAATACCATTCCCAGGCTGAAAACATAGGTTCACGAGTGAAATACAGAGTACGTTTCGGAATAACTACAAAAGAACGCGCGAAAATTACAACAACCTAGTCTCCAATAAATCTGAGTCCATAAACAGTTGATCAAGTCGATAACAGAGTATGATCAACTGGAGGTGAGAAGATAACATATATTCCACTTAGATCTTAAGAAATTTCGATTTTGATTTCATCGTAATAGGTTCAGTGTTAAATGTGAACTCGTTGATCTGAGAAAAATTATTAACGAAGATGAATTACACATAAATGAAATTTGAAATAACCCTAGCAGCGATGAAAACTTTCGAATCGTATGTTTTTCAAGACGAAACTAGACGAATGACTTTGAAAATATAATTGTAAAAAATCATGAAATACATCTATGGTAAAGCCACGACTTATAAAATTTCAAATATTTTCACTTAAAATGAAGCAAATGCTTTCACAGGTTCCAATTCATTCTAATTGTGAAGTTCCAATTCTATATCTAAATACTTACGCTCTCTCTTTTTCATGGAAAACAAAGAAAGCTTCAACTAATGAGAGCGATTGCAGGTTTCTTGCTAGCTATGCTTTCAGAAATCGTTCAAAACATAAGTCACGCTTATTAGACTACAGTTAAGCATGTGTTCTATGAGATCCGTCATTTGTTATCGATATTAGGTTCACAAATGTACGGTGACTACTTCTTTCTAGATAAGGAACGCTTCCAATTTAAGAGCAATTGTCAAGACTGGTCGACATTTGAGTGTTTCTGTTCGTAATTCTTTTACACGAGTCATTAGCTACACAGGCATGACTATCTTACTCTCCATCGATCACGAATACGCCAAAAAGCAAACACAAACACAAACTCTTCTGAATCGTGTCCAGACTGTGCATTTGGATGCATCAAGTTGTACGACTGCAGAATGTAACAATTTGAAACACAATCAATGGAAACAAACTACTCTGGTCCTTGAATATGTGTGTATAGAGTTGATGTATAATAGTGTTTTAATTTTGAATCTTGGCAGTTGTTAGTCATGTAGGTATTATTTTTATATAANTTAAGCCATAATCAAATGAATAAATTACCAAAATAATCATTTCCCATTAAATCAATAATTCATTTGCACAATATATACAGAAACAAGCTTGTGTTTGCTGTTTCTACGAAAGTTTATGTTCGAATTTTCCAGCCGGATGGAAAACACAAACACACCGAAATCTGCCTGCTCACACAGTGTTTTTGTGTTCGCGAAGAGTTGACGAACACCAAATTCGCTCAAAAGATTGATAGTATGGACGGGGCTTAATGCTCAATACGGGGTACAAATGTAGAGTGTGTTAGTTAAAACTGGTCTTGCGCTCCATTCAAGGGACGGCTGTAGAGCGGTTGTTTGCTGAAACTGGCTTGCGCTCCATAAGAAGGAAAAGAGAGAAAAAATAATCCTATATTCCGAAATAAGTCGCATACAAAGATGTAAAATTTTTTTTTTTCATTAAAATTATAGCCTTGAAAGTAAAATGTAGAAGTGTCGACGAAACTCCTAATTGGGATAAGTAAGACTACAACCTTAAAATTACGAGTAGAAGTTGCAATGACACTTCGGATTCTAATACTTATTCGTTCCTAAACACGAAAAGTTAGGTATTAACCCCAAAGATTATGTGATCTTTGTGGATGCTCCATAATATAATATTTACAGTGCAAAGATGGTCTATTGCAACAGATTATTTTATGCATAAGATAGACCGCAACATGATACCAATGAAGGTAAACTTATTCCAAATTCTACAGAGTGAGACTAAGAATACAGTACTGCGATAAAATAGACAAAAACTTCGAAACTACAATCTTTGACTTCTGATATAGTAGCTGATTGCTCACTGCGATGTGACGATAGTAAACAAAATTAATCATGATACAAATACGGGGAATATTTGCTTTTACTCGGTAAAATCGAAAGTTACATGTGAAAGAAAGACTAAAAACCGAGAACCTAGAGTTGAACGTCTGACCTAATACTTATATGGTATGAAATAGAGATGCCTTACAGAAGAGTTGTGGTACATTAAAATCACAATAGTTTACGTCTCCTAATCCTTGCGAAATATGACGAAACGTTGCTACAGTTTATAACTGACACTCTTACAACCGATAACAGACGAGAATTGAAACATACATGGTTGTGGCTCTGAATGTAAAAAGTCTATGCATCAGTACTCTCGTGTTGACTGCCGTCGCGGATGGTCGATTGAAGC
>VOMN01088870.1:0-10087 GCA_014899125.1 Orchestia grillus
ATGCCAAACATTTCGTGCCACATCGAAACACGTTCCCACGGCCTGCAGTTCGGCATGTGGCCGTTGCTTGTTAGTAACCACTCTAGTTTCTTATGCTTGGAATTTCCCCTCGTTGGCCTAAGCTAGAGATGTATTACATTACTCCTTCGCGATTCACGCTCATACAGGAGCCCAGCTCAAGAATGCAGTTGGCGCTTGCGGTCACTGACTACGTTTGGAATGCGCATAGCATCTCACACGCCTCTCACATTCCGATGTACAAGCACAGACATAGCCCGCTACGAACCTGTATACATATATACAATGAACACCTACTTTATACACTTCTTTGTACTGGTTTCATCTAGAATTTGGATTTGAGAATACTTCGTTAGCACATATAGGTGTCCGTCTAGATTTATTGAGTTCGACATTATAAATTTTTTGAATTAAATATATTTCAACTTTCCTTTTGTACCTACTGCATTGAAACAAGTATTTTTCATGTGTTCCCTTTTTTTCGCCAAATAATCGGAAGAACTTAAAAACAATTATATTAATTTCTGTTTAAGCACTTCATGTGTATTAATTTCCGTTTAATTTTTGTCAATAAACAGAGAATTGGTTCTTATTTCATTTTTAAGGATAAACGTCGTAAAGAATCTCGTCAATCGTTTCTGAATATTGTTGCGCACAATGTGCATGTGAGTATGTATTTGGGCCCCTCAACTAGAGCTCTCAGTATTCTCGTGGCCGAACTTCTTCTTCTTCAAGTCGTTATCGGGGCTTGGAAAGCTTGTCCGTGCAGCCCCACACCAGAATGGAGGTTGAGTTGCCTGTTTTACAAGATCATCTAGAGGGTGAGAGTAAAGCGTCTGTTACTAATTGACTACCAAATAAATTTTTCAAGTTTTCTCAAGTCAAGCTGTTGTTCAACCCTTGTTCTGTATAACATGTGTTATTGCGACTTAATTTTTATTTCATTTGCCCTATGTTATTTAACTCCGCAACCTACTCCTGTACTGAGCTTCACATGTGTGTTGAGATCTAGGGGAAGGTCCAGTCTGGGCGGCACTTTTCCGAACTAATACTCATTTCAAATGTGCCTCATTCTGCTGTCCTCTCACGTGCAAAGAAGTGGGACTTCCCTGTCCGTTTTGAAGAGTTTGATATTCATGTATCTACCACTCATTCCACGTGTTTCAAAGTTTTAGCGTCTCTACTTATTTTGATATATAAACTAGTTTTAAGATATGCAGTGTATCTATGCATTGTAAATATATCGGTAATTAGAGTTAGAAATTCGATTTTGTTTAACTACGTTTACATTGATATTTTTCTCAACAGCCCTTGAGAATGATCAAAATAGGTCGACACGTTCAGTTTTTAACAACTTTGGCACTATTGCGGCACCATTTCGCCTTAGTCCTGCACCTGCTTTTTAGTAAAATACTGCACCGACAGCTGTCTTCCTTATGTCTCCATTAAGAAAATTAGTAGATGTTTGTAATGAAACTTGTTACAGGTTTAGTGATAAAGATCATCGGCCTTAGGAGTGTGAAACCGAACCACTGACGTACCGCGGCTTGTAATCCCTGGTGGTTATTGATATAACTTAAGAAATATTCTGTTGAAAAAATAAGATTCTCTCATTATTGTTCCTCTTAAACCGTCTTTAAAAATGAAATTTCACTTGTGTTCCCTAAGAACGGTTAACGATTCCTGCATTGTGTACGGTTAATAGCCTCAATTTTCGGAGGCGTGTTTTCACCGATATAGACTTTCATTTGTCTACTGATTTGTTCTGGTAAAGAACAACCTTCCTCAGTTGAATAAAAATTTATGTGGATGCACCAGTAATCTCTTATGTCCTTAATTGTGTGGGGAATTGGGCCTCGTAGCCATCATGCTTTAGTTCGTTTCATGCAGTTGTGAGCGGGTGAGCTCTGCGCTCTCGCAGTAAAAACTATGATGAACACCACGTCCAAGGTGGAGAAGGTAGAATGAATCTGCGGTAGTGGAACTACTGGTAGGGGGATTTGAACTTAGGCTTATGATTTAAAAGTTGTCAATACGGTAACACTTGATTCTCTTAGACAGTTGAAATAGGGAAAATGTTTCGCTATCTAATAGTTCCTTCTCAAATAACCATTCTTTTTGTTACTCTATTGCATGCTTGTAGTCCTTGAGATGTAGATCCCGGTCTATTTGATGATACTCGGTGAAGGGAAAACGATAAGAAAGATTATCTTGCAGCATATGTACATTGGAAACTTAGTTAATACTTAGGGAATTGGTAGAATTCTCGATCATATGTCAAGGAAGTATGCTAAAAAAAATTATCCTAGTCATCGGGCATTGGAGACTTGGCGATCCCTTGAGACACCTGCAGCAAATTGAGCAGCAGTGGTTGTAACCTTCTGCTGCAGGTGTAAATTCTAAAGTTAGGTAGGCTTAACACGTTGGCTGCGATGCGACGCACCGGTTTGTCGTTGTACTCCTTGAAAGTAGCATCATCGCAGTTAACATGTTAATTTATTTCTTTCTTCTCTCGGGAAAGTTGCCGGCGGACATTTTAGCGGACTTCCGCACACGTTCAGTCTCTTATCAGTTCATCTTCTTGTAGCTTCAATATTTTTCACATGTAAGATGTTCTATAATGGTCTCAGTGCTGTTGTCTGACCTGGTGCGTTAGTCTCATTCAAGATAGCTATACACATTGTTTGATGATAGTGTTGGTTTATTTTTGGGAGTTTGCAGTACACATAAAAGATTCTTCATTTTTATTTACAGATTCGTGTAGTTGACTTATGAGCTCTTCTCAAAGCTCCTCCTCTTACGGACACCCAGCCTATTTCCATGCAATGCGTGTATCTCAGTTCAGACTCCCTCAGCTGTAGATCGGACTTTGGGACTTCTATCTTTCGTGCCCACTTCGTTTCTTTCTATTTGCATACCGTCTTTCCCGTTTGTTATTTCGCTTTTCTTCCTTTTCTTCCTTTTCTTTCTTTTCTTTCTTAACTTGATGTTTCTGTGCGTAGGGAATCCGATGTCGAAACACACCTGTGCCTGGATTCTACGTTTTTTACAATTCATACTAAATGGTACTGTCTTTTCTTCGCTCTCCTTGGATCACATTTCCTGTGGATTGGGAGCTTCAAACTAATGATAATCGATCTCAGTGCGTGCTAGCGTAATGTCTCCGATGAGACGCACTCGTTCACTCGTGCCATTTTTCTCAGACCTGCGGCCAGCGTTTCCGTCAGCTGTCCCAGCTGCTGAACCACAGCAGGACGCACCGCAATGAGAAGCAGCAGCTGCAGCCTGCTGTGCGGTGCTCTGAGTGCGGCAAGCCCTGCTGCAACGAGAGGCAGCTCGCCAGGCACGTCAAGGCCGTGAGTCCAGAGCAGCTGCTTCGGACATGACACTAGGTCGGGGATCGTGAACACTTATGGTTGCGAGACTCGTGAAAGTCAACTCTTAGTATGTTTATTTCCGTGGGAGCCATGTAATTATTTCCTGACCTAAGTACGACTTTGGAAATAGTTCAATCCTGTTGAGAAATGTGAGCTAAGATTTATAAGCTAGCCATACGTTGCCGTCCCCGGACTAGATTATTTACTCTAAGTTCACCAAAGAAAATGTTTATCATTAATATAAACTAGACCCAAAGGAAGCAATATTTTTCTGGTATACAATTTTTCTTTATCCGAACCCTATGTTTTATTTCAATAGTGACGAGAAATGAGCTGAATAAAATAATACAAGGAATTGGAAAAGTAACTAGGAAAACTGGAATAGGCTCAACTTAACTATAAAATTTTCATCGCCTCACATGCAACTCCAACATGACGTGGTTAGTTTTCAGTCTACCTAGAGGGTCCCTCTTGGTAGACTGAAAACTAACCACGTAATGTTGGAGTTGCATGTGAGGCGCTGAAAATTTTATAGTTAAGTTCACTGACTTTTCGGTGCAAGCACCGATGTATTGCATTATTTGATGATGTAATTAATGACGTATTGTGGAACATAAATTTCTAATAATCATTCGCATCAGTTCATTCATTTAAATGACTTATGCGCTCCTCATGTTCATTTTTATATTTATAGTTAAATGAACTATTGATGATATAATTTTCGAGTGTAGAATAATCACTGCAATGAAGGGTTTAACTATGGTAAACCTACTCCCCAAAGCCGACACAAATGCCCACTTGAGGGCCTGTCATTTATGGCTCTAACAGATGTATGGATGCATGTACTCGGTTTAGGCTTCACTAATACGTTGGTGTGCCCAGGCCCCCCAATAACGCGGTGCCGAGGTGTGTAATAATTGGAAAATAATCTCCTGGAATGCATTATGTAGAGATTGAGGAGAGGTGAGCTCGTTGAAGCGTTATTCATTTAGAGGCCAGAATTATTGGAGTAGTCGAGAGTTTTTCCGATGCTCCAATCTTGGTTCGATTCTAAAACTTGAGGAAAGTTTTGTTATTTTACATATGGATGCTTACAATAACAAATCGAGTTATCATTCTTGATTTTCCTGCACTACTTGTCATACATAGCGCGTCGGATTCGATGGTTGAAATCTTGACTCATTGTTCATTGAGTTAATACACACGTTTCATTAATTACCCCGTTTTTGAGGGAGTACTCGTATATGTAATGATAATTCCTACTGAATCCTTATGATAATTCCTGCTGAACCCTCCTGCCTAAACGAAATTCATATGGGCTGCCCAGTCGTTCACACGGTTGCTAAAGAAAAAGTTTTCATTTCGTTGTCATACTTAGGCGAAAGTAGTACAAAGTATGTGCCATCCCTAAAGAACTTTTTTTCTAGTCATTACCCCCAAATAGATTTTAGATTCAGTTTGAAAAACTCTTTTGAAATTAGAGACATGTTTAAATACAAGGACTCCTTACCTTCAGATGTGCGCTCCAACAATATTTGCAAATTTACTTGTGTAGCCTGCAACGGCTCACGCATTGGTAGCACATCTAGACGGCTAGAGTTCGCTTTTCTGAACATTTAAGTATTAGTCATAAAACAAGTAGGCCGTTACCAAAACTACCTCATTGAAATCCTTGGGTCCATAGTGAAAATTTGAGTCACCCGTTTAAACTTTATCATTTTCAATTATAGATTCAGCCAATAACTCAGCATATTCTTAAAATTCTTGATCCAGGCATAAACTAAGAAAAAAATAGACTTACCTTGAATTCAGACCTGCCTTCAACTCCACTGTATTGCGCGTGACGCACCAGTACAAAATGTGTGTTCTAATGTTTAATACCTAGAATTCAGTTTTTAATTGTATTTCTTCTTCTTTTTCTAATATTTTTATTTAGAAACATAGACTTATCTTGTAAGATTGCAACTTAATTCTTTGTTATTTATTGTATATTTTTTACAGACTACATTCACTGACGATGATTTTACGAAAACAGACTGGTCTGAATGTCCATTAAATGTTTTATCGCCTTTAATTGTTTTTCTCTTTATACTAAGGGTTCTATTCCCAACCAGCCAACAGATTTCAAACAAAGAGTAGCTTTGCTTAAGTGCGTATATTGTACCGAGAGTTTTAGGTGTTCTGCTTTTATTGTCTTTTATAATTGTCGTGAAGTATATGTATCAGCACAAGAGATTTCAATTTATGAATAAAAATTTCGTATAGTTTTAATTTATTTTTTCATTTTTTTTAATCAACCTTGTCTAACAAGCACCTGTTGTTTGCCATATTCTTTCATTTTTTTATTTTTATCGTATGGGTTTTTTATATAAAACTTGATCAGTTTTTAAGCATTTTTTACATTTATTCATTCATTCTACGTCATTTACTTGATTTTCACCTCAGGTTGCATTTGAAATTGCTTCTTCTTATACTTTTTCACTATTGTGCGTAATACTTCATACCACAATAAGGGTTAATGAATCTTATCTATGAAAAAGGCTTAATGAATTTGTGACCATTTCGTTCTATGGGTATCTATGGAAAAAATTGATTTGCGATATTTTTCTCACCTATGTTTCCTAAGCAAATTCAAAACTTCTGTAGAAGGGAATATTGAGTTGATATTGCAGAAAAATTTATATTCTTGCATCCATTGTTTAGATCTGTTAGAAATTTTGCACTTTAGAAAACCAACAGCCAGTATAGGGGGTGCTAGTGGTCAAAGAAATGATACAAATTTGAATGTTGGAATATGTATGTTGATGCCAACCCCTTTTCGAAATGCTCCAAGCTTCTGCGTTTACTTAGTATTTGAAACTTGACTTCGATGCTATTCTACAACTTGACTGCAATACGTTACGTGAGTTTTGTGTGCAGGTGCACGAGAAAGTGTGTCTGCACCGCTGCACCATCTGCCCCTACGCCACCAACCGGCCCGCCGACTTGCGGAGTCATAATAGGTCCTTATACTTTTATTTCTTATATTTAAGAAGCTAGTTCTAGTGTGATCTATGTTTTCTTGTCAGTAGTGGTGTGCTTCAGAGCCTTCATTAAGTCGCTAATTTCGTAGTGGCGAGTGCGGGGCCCATATGCTATGACAAAAATTACTTAGCTTTTCTAGGAGAGGAACTATCAAATATACTGCAATAGTTATCTGACGTCCTATTGCGTCATGAATAGCACGCTCGACCCTACCTTCGGTGTGGAATTGCGGTGCTTGCTCAAAAGGCTGCGCTCGTATATCAAAACTAATGCACAATAATGAGAAATGAAGATGCGGAAAAAGTCCTTTTGAGAAGTAGCGCTGTCGCAATACTCAGTACGTCTCGAAAAATGAATGATGTGGAGTTATGAGGTGAGATAGAATGTACAAGACGCAGTGTTTCTTAGGGACACTTTCGAGTTTCGATACTTACGTGGAAGGAGAGATATTTCTTCTACAGTGTTAAGATAGGCCTTCCTCTGCAAGATCCAGAGGGAGAGTGCAGCTGTTGTGAGTGCAGTCACCGCTATTGAGCAGTGGTTTTGCGTTAGCATACCAGAAAGTATGAACAAGATATGAATTCTTAGGTTCTGACTTGGTACTTCGTATTTACAGCAAGCGTATATTCTTATATTGGAGATGTATTCATTTATTCTACCTGCCCTTGACTTGTAACTATGACCTAACGTTGTTCAATCCGAATAATATCTGAACATCTCCATGTGGGTGTTGAGAAGTGCCACATTCTAACAGCAAGTCGAACGCCTGCCGGTGGCAAGGGAGTAACCTAATACAGTACTGTAAGTGAATTTGTTAATTGTTTATGAAATTTATTCAAACTGATAGATAAATTTACCTTCCTGAAATTTCATAAACTGTCATCATTTTTACTTCAGCACCCCATAGCAGCTTCCTCTTCTCTAGTGTCCGAGGCATTGGTTCGTTTTTATGCCGAGTTATGAATGCATATTTCATCATTACTCCCTTTAACTTATGTCAACCCAGCGACATTTTTTGAACTATTTAAATATAATGATTGACCTTAGCGATAGAAATTTTAGGGAAACTGGCTGAATCATCACTTATTTAGTGGATAGTAATTTTTCCTTTTACAGGACTTACAGCATTTTAAAGTGTTATTTGTCGAGCAGTTGGGTACAATCGTGGGATAAGTTTTACGCATTTAAGTTTTTTTCACTATGTTTTTGCTTGGATAGAGATTTGAATTTTTGTTGGAAAAGCTCGTGTACGGAGATTGATAGATGTATTTTTAGTAATTTACAGTTATTATGTATTAAGAGTTATATTAAGAGTTATTCCTCAATAGTAATTTTAATATATTAACAGTAAACTGTGTATTAACCCATTTTAGCTAGCAGTGTTTAATTGGCAGTTTTTCCAAAAACTAGTTTCGTTTATTTAATGTATTATTATGGGCAACTTGTTATGTTTTTGGTACCAATAGTGTGAGACACTTTCCATAAGGGATTTGAATTAGGGCATCTCATAGAATTGAAATCTGCTGAACCCTATATTTTTGTTATAAATTTTACACCATATTTCTTAAATTGGACTGCCAATCATTCGTCAAAAATTTTTGAATAGCTACTAGATTTGCCTGTACGTTCATTTTCTAGGAAGTCAATGTTCTTTGTGCTTTGAAATATTACTGGCGTTGTAAATATCGATCCTTATTGAATTAAGATCATTGTAGCGCAAGCTAGTACTGACCAGTGCTTCCCCTATTCGAGGCAGTTGTCTTTTGTGATTGCGTAATTTCATCTCTCTCGTCCCATTCGAGATTGAACTTATTCCTGCCACTCAATATTCATAAATAACCAACAACCACCGCTTCATGCATTAACGACCCTTGCACGGATGACGGCGGTGCATTTACTCGGTCAGTCTAGTCGACAGTAAAAGTGCGAATGCAACAACCACAGCGTCACAGTCCATGTCGTCAGTAACTGTTAATTGTAATGAAACGATATTCTGATTCAGGCGGCACGCGAAAGACAAGTCGTTCGAGTGTTGCGTGTGCGAGATGAGGTTCTGTGACCAAACCTCCCAACGAAGGCACCTGCTGCGGCACCTGCCCCTGTCCCTGCTGCAGTGCCCGATCTGCTCCTTCCACACTTCGCGGCCGCAGCACTTCTCCTCGCACTTCAGCGCTCTGCACCCGCCCCAGCAGCTGCAGCAGCCAGCCCTAAGCTTCGAGTGCAAGGTAAACTGACTGGTTCCTGCCACTCATCAAGTGTTTGTGGGACTGCTAGCTATTTTGAAGGACAGATGCATTTGTGGAAGGGCAAATAGCTCTATAGCCGGGCTGTCGAAGTTTTTTTATCCGACTCAAACGATGCCAATCAATGTACGTCAAATATTCCTCGCTGAATTTTACGAAGGTAATAACTGAACTTAAACTTTACGCTCCGTCATTTTACTGTGGGACTACTTATTTTCAATTACTATCATGGATGTGCAAGATTGGGGTCTATATGGGCATTACCTTGTTAAAAAAGAAGACTTCAGTATTCCGGAATGTTCTGTGTTAAAAAAAATAATGGAAATATTATATTAATTCCTTAAAATTATGCATCATAAATTGCTCTTCATATATAGTACCCGTTACTGGGAATATGAAGTTTAAAGGGGGCACTAAATTTTTTTTAACTTGATCGGATTGCGGGTTAGTCTGTGGCAATTTTGGTTATTATTAATTTGTAAGTTTGTTGTCATTTATAATGTTAAATTACTTTGCCTTCTCAGAAGCTTAGGATGGGAAATTGGGTTAGGTTTGTTTATCCTAGAATATAGGGACTGGCAACTTAAGGGGGCACTGTTAGATTAACTTAGCTATAGATAGGGTTTCGGGACTTGCATCATTCGTGCCCACTTTAATTCTTTCAATTTTCATGCCTTCTTCGCTTGTTATTTATTATCTTTTCTTCCTCTTCTTCCTTAACCTGCATTTTTTATGCCCAGGGAGTCTTGTGTGGGAACACACCTTTGCATAGATTCCACTCTTTTCAAAAGTCCGTACTAAATGGTCCCTCCTTTTCGCCCTCTTGTGATTACACCCGTGTGGCCAGGGAGCTTTTAAGCTAACTAATAATCTAATCTTCCGCTGTCCGTCAGCATTCTGATAAATTCAACATCCTGATGGTGGGATTCAATTTCGTATTATATCGAAGTCACAATCTCACCATAGTGTACGAATCTTGGGACTGACATGTATTTTGAGGCTTAAGTCTTTTCAAATAATATCTTCAGCTCATTCTCATCAGGTAATCCTGAATACGTAATCTCAATTCAGCTGCTTTTAGCATTTTCCTTCCATTTTCTTTCTGACATTAATTTTGTTCTTTGCTTTTATTGTTGCTTTACTAATTTTATAGTTAGTTTTATTTTGTTCCTGAGCAAAATTAGATCAAGCGTACGAAATTACTTTTACCTCAATTGTATATTTTCAGAGACTTGTATCAGGTTATAACAGAAGTTCTGTACATTTTTTAAAATTGAAATAAAGTGAAAATCCTGTCAAAAATATATTTATTTAGTTTTCAATTTAGTCACAGTTTTATTAATTACATCTTCCCATCAGCTTTCTGATCCCTTCTTCATAGAATTTAGCCAGTTTGGACTCAAGAAAAAAAACTAGCTTCATTTC